>UCOM01000366.1:0-86183 GCA_900474385.1 Ormyrus pomaceus
CCTCCCTCTTGCGCTGTTCTCTTTTCGCCGCACGTACGCGTTTCTGCCAGTTTAATAATAAAATAACGCTCTCGCTGCGGCGCGCCGCTGCTGATTCTATGCGGATACTTACGGGAATATCGAAACCACGCGTTCTAAATATTTAATAAGATTTACATCCACTCGAAGATCAAGAAAGTTGCACACACTCGATCTAAAAATCGTTGATAAAAATCTATAGTACATTTTAAATTTAGAAAACTCAACGAAAAATGTTTGATATCGAATAAGCAGCTCGATATATTTAGAAACCAGTAGAGTAATGAGCTTCATGCACAGAGATTGATTTGACATAATTTAACAAAGCAAACCAACGTAAGAAACTAGTTTATTACCCGTGGCCATAAGCTAAAATAACTCGTATCCCTTTTAACAGCCACATTTCACTCCCTGGATAATGCGTCATCATATTTTCTTCCAAATATAAAATTTCTAATTTCGTACGGCCGTATACGCAGACACGCGCTCGCTCGCATATGATGCATAGAGCGGAGAGCGGACACGCACACGTATATACGCTCTCGACAACACACGCGCGCGCGCGGGCGCGCAAGATTATCAGCGTGGGGCGTTGCCACACGTGCTCCATAAAATCAAGACGAACGAGTCACTTGCGCCTGCAAGTACCCGGGCCGCACAAAGAATCCCCGGCATTTTTCGACCAGCTTTTCTTATTTTCCTCTGATTTATAGAAGAAAAATCGCGCCAATGATTGATTCGTTAAAGCCGAGAGAAAAAGTAATTATTTCGCGCGCGCGCGCATACCTTCCACCTCCTTTTCCGAAGCTCGTCGGACCGTTCCACCGACGAATTATAAAGTTTCGGTTTTGTTATTTTTCTATGTGTACCGAAAGGGATATACCTGCGGTTACCAGGTCTTTGTTCCGAGCGATATTAATTTACATGTAATAATCTTTATGACTTATAAGATTGCTATCGCAGATTTATGATCATCTCGTACGATCGAACCCAGCAGATAAGCAAATTGAAAAAGCGCGTTAAATAATTTATAATAAATCACCCTAATAATTATAGTAAAACTTATGCAAGCGATACCCTGTGCTTGCGGACTCTATACAGATATGCACTTTCCGTTGACTTACAAACATTAATTAAGAAACCGTACATCAGAGCTCTCCGCCGCGTTCTAATCTCGCACGCAAAAAAAAGTCTCCATTATGCTATTCTAATCCTTTTATGGTGAAAAAATGTCCCCTTATAAAGCGTATTACATCAAGCAAATATATACAATAGAAAAAGCCGGATTCCCATAAGCGCCGCGTCTGGCGAGGTGCGGGCAATTAATCTCTCATTGGACAAATTGCCCCGGCGCTTTTTGTCCGGCGATTTCGCAAGTCGTCGGGGCCGAAAAATAATGAGCGAGCAAGCGCGAGTCATTAAATCGCGCGTCTCTTTACTTTACATCGGGCCCGCCGTGGAAAAGAAATTATTCAATACGCGAAGCTTTACGTAATGGCGCCGCCGCCGCCGCGGACGCGCAACAATTCCGCGCGAGAGACCGCTTTTATGTGTGCAGCCTGTAGCCTGTACAGGCTACGATTCCGTCGAGAGCGGAGGAGACGCGTAAATAACTCGCGAGCCGCTGCCGGAGTTCATCGCCAAATGCTCCTTAATAAAAGGAGCCGGAGAGAGAGAGAGAGAGAGGACAAAAGGAACAGCCGGGAAATAAACTAATCAGCCGACGCATTGTTAGCTGCACTAAGCTCCCGGCCTGCCGTTTTGTGCGACGATTTACACCGGCCGATCGGGCATATATCAAGTCGGAGCTCTAAGGCCTAAGCACACCGCCGGTGTAGAATGGATTCTTTTCTAGTCTCCCCCTTCTAGCTTTTTGCCTCTTCCTTGCATTATGCGCGAGCGACGAGTTTTATTGTACGCGGGATAATAAAAATCGGCCGCCGTTCCTTCGCGTATGAGTTATGTAAAGTACAGTCGCTGCGGCGGCGACAAATCTCAGCTCCTCCTCCTCGGGCTAAGTGATGTCCTTGTTTACGTTGAAAGTGAAATCGAATCTCGTGTTTTATTATGCCGGCGCGCTCGAGATCGAGAATAAGCGATTCGCACACGGGAGCCGACAAAAAACCGATTGCACGCGGAGAATAAAGCGTACAATTGTATTAGCGAACCGAAGGCGATGACTTGAGGACGCCTTTTTTTCTCGCTGCCGCGGCGAGGCAGGTGTGAGCGCGCGATTTACCAAGGTATTTTATAGGATAAACAGCGACTTGCGCCCTTGTAATCTGCATCCGCCTCATTCGCGGAGAGCGAAAAAAGGTATTCGCGCGGCCCTCCACTCATTAGGGAATTGATAAATCTTTGAAATATTTAACGATCGCAGACTCCGGCGGCTTGACAGTGGAATTAGCGTGGAAAACAGAAGATCCTTATCAGACGGGGTTATCAAGCGAGGAACGGTAAATTTTATGAAATTATTTAATGCCCCAGGAGCATTAAATGCTAAACAGGTTGGCCGCCGCTGCGTTTTTCCCCGCAGGAGCACGTGCACTGTGTACTCAAGTTCCTGCAGCTGGGGGATAATATGCCCTCCGCCTATCGCACATAGTTTCAAATGAGAAAAATGATTTACGGCCCGGTAATATCCCGAAAGCAGCTTTCCTTCGCTCGCCGCGCATTGAGTAATCGAAATCTGAAGAGTTGAATAATGCAGCGACGGCGGCGACTTTTAGGAACAGCCGCGTGCTTGCACGCGCCTGCGTGCGCTAATTCCCCCCGTATAATCGCCGCGCGGCTCGCTCGTTCGCGTCCTTCTGCAGTCGCCGCCATTAATAGAGCCGTCGTTGTCGTCGCTCGAGCTCGCAAGACTAATCGCCGATTAGAGAGCGATCGGGCCGGAGGATTCAGCCGGCGGCTAAGGCGCAATCGCGCATATATATCCTCGCGTGTCTCCGAGATCGCGCGGCAGTCCCGTTTTCACTGGAAGGCTCTCCAACTTTCCTCAAGTGCAACGGCTCCCTACGCCGAGTAATGGCTACTTTTACGCGCGGGACTTACTTGCCTACTATTACAATTTAATGACCCGGTCGTTATTATGACAGTGCGCCTACATTAGTGTGCATTAGTGCTCCCGCGACTTTTATCAATTTTGAAAGTCGCCTTTTTTACGCCGATCATTCGTAAGGAATAATTAGATTGCGAGCTCATTGAATTTTTTTTTTCCCCCGTCGCTCTCTCGCCGCGTGCCTTACAAAATTTCATCTGGTTCGATCGTATTTTGCAATTTCTTTCAGCGTTTATGGAGAGATTTCATAAACGGGCTTACTCGTTTTTTTTTTAATTTATTCTATTTGTTCGAAACTTTTCTGCAATAAAAAACCTTCTTCCTGGCATTTAACATAACAGTTTAACTAAACTTTTAAAATTTAAGAAACCGAATTATGCGGATAATGGAAGCCTAGACAAGTGAAATTGATAGACTCGACAAAGAATGCGAATCTATCCCTGCTACCAATCGTAAAGTCCACTTTTTACGGCCTCTTTCGAAAAACAAAACGCTCATAAGCATATGTGCGCCGAGCGTCTGCAAATCACTCGGAATTTACGTGCCATTTTGCACACTGCATTATTTATTTATTATTTGAATGCGGCCGCTCGGCTGCGGCGATATGCCGACTTATCGCGTTAATCATTCTTTCCCCCTTTAGCGCTGAAATTTGCCCGAAGCGGTGAGCCAGTATTTTTTTGATTTATAACCGCATGGCAGCGGCAAACCAATTCAAAGCAACAATTACTTGGCGCGCGGCGGCGTATTTGCTGAAAAGCCGATTTTTTTTTTTTTTTAATGTAAATTACATAATTTATGTCGCGATCGTTCCGTCGTTGCTACAGAAACTGCGTTGAAATTCGCAATAAAGTCGTAAAACAAAAATTAAGCATCGAATCTGATAATCCATGGCGTTCGCGCGGTGTAAAGAAAATATTGTATCTCAATTGGCAATCGCATCAGTCACTCGGTCATTTATAATTTTCGATTAAATCTTTTAACGATTACTTTGCCGCATTAGAACATACGTATTAATTTATGTAGTTAATAATATGATGTATCGAGCCGCGCGGAATCTGTACTGTCACTCTGTAAAAGCGCAACCCCAGCATTAAACAACATTTTTCTGGAATCTTAAAAAGCGAAACAATGCATGTCCTTTCTCACGATTTATATATGAAAAAAAGTCAGCATACCAGGCAAGTTCAGTTGCGAAAAACAAAAGAAAAATCCCATTATAAAGCTCGACTGCAGTTTGCACGGAAAAACTCTTCAATAAAGATAAATCATCGGCGTTGTACACCGCGTCGCCTATTCAGCGAAATATCAGATCTAAAATATTCACCAATATTCCAACCGAATAATCTACTTATCCGCGAGCCTTGCTCTCTCTCTCTCTCTCTCCCTCGCTCAATCTGATAGCTCGGCGCGAGTCTACGATTTTCATCTCGGCGCTGCATTGTTTTGTCACTTTTGTCGCTGGCGCAGCCAGTCACACGCGCCAAGTCGAAATCTCGGCACTCCTTCGGGGACCAGGATCTCGAAAAAAAAGGCTGCCAGGCATTTCCAAAACGGCCGATCCGTTCGGGAACTCTCAGCGATTTCACTGACACTTTCGCAATAATTATGCATAACGCGCACCGAAAGTATACGTAGCCATGCGGTGCGCTCGAATCATCGGAGGTTGATTAGAAAGTGCCCCCTGTCCCGTGTCCACCGAACGCCCGTTCCGGAACGAGTGCACGAGACTTGTGTTTATTGATTGATTAATCGCACGCGATCGACGTGCGTTTATTTTCTTTATTCGCGCCGCGCTGCCGAATAACCCCCAACAGCGCGCATTCCAGTAGCTTTTTCTGTCGGGCGCGCGCTCGAGTATTAAATTAATTATGCATCGACGCGCCTAAGTAATGAATTGTCAATCGTCACAGTCGAGTTCCGCGAGACTTTTGTCATATAATTTATAGAGTGGGGCGGCAATTTTTTCGCTGCATGCTTTCGCTCGGGCTACAACTTATAAAGCTATCCGCGGGGACGGCGATTACTTTCGATTTCGTAATATTGAAAACGTCTGGCTCGGTAATAAAATTTCAATTGTTTTTTTAGTCAAAACAATGGCGACGGTAAGTAACAAATGAAGCTAATGGAAAAAAGTCATTTTTCAAACGACACTAGCCGTTGGGAAACAGAAAGTTCCTGTGTGCCGCGCGGCGCATTATGAATCATGTGGGTGCAGATAAAGCTTTAACTCGACATCTTCTTCGACGCGTCCTACACGCGGGATGCGCAATTTCTTCGCAATACGTACGCTCGGGAGGTAAATAAAATAACGAAAGCTAAATTTCTCAATTAAGGGAGCGCGCCGTACGCACAATCAGACTCTTGAAAGGCTCATTTATTCAGAGATAATTCCGACGATACATCGAACACGATCCATTGCAATAGAAAAACATTGCGTATTAATCGAGAAAAAAAAATCGATAAACAGCCGTTCAAAGGCAACTTTTACTTACATACGCATCATAATTTTTTTGTCTGCTCGTTGAAAAAGAGCTATTAGCCAATGAAGACTTGGGTAAATAAATCATCGCCCGTCGAATAAAGGCGGAACCGAGTAGTCTCCGCTCTTCCGGGCATCGTTGAGAGCCGGTCAAGGTTGGCCCAAGACGTGGGCCTATTTCACTGCCGGTCAAGACGAGCGGAAAAATCCTCATCGTTCGTATAACGTAACCCCGCGCACGCGTGTAAAAATAAAACGAGCCATTATCCAATTTTCGCAACGGAGGCCGCGCGCTCGATACCATAAGGATCCGAGAGAAAAATGCCGAATAATTGTCTAATTTATGCAAGCGGCGGTGGCGGCGGCTTTAATGCGTTGATCTACGTATATACGCGCTCTCGGCACGAGTCTGCGGCACACGAAATTCCAGCGTCCCGGCGAAACCTCATTCTTCGCAACTCGCGTAACGTTGCATAATGCGAAAACCACTAAATGCGATATGCATAGCTTAACCCAAGCTAGCCTTCCCTTCCACTCGGACCGTTCGAAGACACTTAGGCTCCTTCCCTCTTGACTGACGTCATTCATTTCTCATTTCGCCGGCCAATAAGCCCGAGTTATTTTCACCGTCGATCTCTCTCGCAGCCGCGCGAAATTAATTCTCGCGAATTTTTGCTTCTTGCGATCGGCGATCGTAAAGATTTTTCCAATGGTTCGTGGAGCGCGAGGAAAGTACGCGCGCCTATCGAAAAGGGGTGTTACATTTTTACGAGCGCTTAAATTATTCCGCTTAATTACTTTATAAACAATATGGCAAACATTTGTTTAAGCGTTATTTATCTGCTGTAAAGGTTCTATTATTATGTTGATATGTTACTTTAAAACGCAACAATGACTGCACGGCCGTAAATCATCGTTATTTCTGGAGCCGAGAAAAGCAACGAAAAATAATCATATCTTTTGCGAATAAGAAACAAAAGAATAAACTGTGACGATGGTGAAACGCCCGTAACAAGTATGTGCAGCTACCTTACCAATTTCGACTACGCGCGTGGAATATCGTCTTCTCCGCTATTTTTAACCGTTTTATCGTTCATCTTTCGATCGTGTGATTTTGCCATTTGAAAAGTACGCTGCACACAGCTCGCTAAGCATTTTAAAAACAAATTAAAACGCTTGTGCAACCGGCCGGTGTGAAACGAATTTTCGAAATGAAATACATTTTCCAATGACTTGAATTATGTTCGCGTGCGAGTGCGGCCGAGTGTTTGATGCGCGCGATTTTCTCTGTGCAACCACCGGTAGGTCATCTTGGGAGGCTATAAAATGTATCGGCTCCGTCTGGCGTTCATCATTATCTTGACACGTGTGACGTAAGGAACAAAGTGAAAGCATTGTAAAATCGTCCTCCGCGCGAAGCAGTGGCGTGAATCACTTCCTGAAAAAAAATCTGTGCCACCGTGCACTCTTTCGTCGGAAATGATCGTGAATCATTCGTCGTACAATTTGTCTCTTGTAATTCTTCCTTACCCGCAGATGTGCCGTCGGTCCTTGTTTTTTCTCAAAAAAAGAAAGTCCCCCCGGCGACGAGAAAAGATGCATTGTCAGCTCGTAAAGTCGAGAGTCAATTTCGAAAATGGCTTCGATAAAGTATAAAAATCAGTGAAAGAGGTGGAAAGAAAAAAATTGGAAACCGCGGGCGACATTCGGAAACTCTCTATTCCCGCTAATCAAGCTAACAAGCTGGACAAATACGTGAGTCGACGAGGATCGGAAACTGGCCGGACGAGCAGCCTGGACGAGATGGCAATCGCCCGGCAAATAACGAGATCGCCGCGGAATTGTAGCGGTCAGGCAACTGGTTGATCGACGAAATTCGAAAGTATGACTGTCGCGGACACGCGCGTCGCGTGAAAACTTTGCCTATACGCGGTGGATCGATCAAAGCCGGGCACGCAGCACGTGAGAGCCATATAGAAAGTGCCCGCGGAGAAGTTTGCCAAGGCTCGCTCGCCGCCGCTGTTTCCAGTCGAGTTCGCGGCACGCTCTGCACTTGCCGTTCCGCTTTGATCGCTCGCTAAGGTCATCGCTTCGTTTTGCGCTTTTCGTTTCTTTCGACTAAAACGGCAATTAATAGCGCAATATGTTATGCGCACAGAAAGCTCTTGGAGTCTAATTTTAAAAACTAATTCAACGAGAGCCGGCCTTTTACAATTCAAACTTGAACTTTCTTCTGCGATAAAGTTAAAAATAATAAAACTAAATTTACATCTGAAATAGCAACTAGGCGCGGTAAGCGACCGAGCTTCATGCCGCAAAGTGCAGGCTTTATTCAAACTTCCCTGCATTTCAATTAACATGCAGAATTTGCATGTCTCATAGAAAAGAAAGCAAAACATTAATGAAAACGTAAGCTAGTCGAGAAAGCACAGTAGTGGCCTCTCGGCACTCGCTAAAACGCCCCGAGAAATTATCGTATTCAAATGCAGCCTTGCGAAAGCACTATTTACACTGTCGCTCTTCCACGTTACGGCGCGGAGCCCGACAGAAAGCGAGAGTACTTACTTGGCCGCGCGCCGCTATCGGGCGCCGTTTTCGTCGGTGCGGCGGCACTTATCGCGTTGTTTACACGCCGCGAGTCCCAGCCCGGGCGAATTAGCCAGGCGCTAAGCCGCCGCGGCAAATTAAACGATCGCGCCGCCCTCGCGGAAGATAGCCGCCTATCAGCTCTTACGCGGCCAGAAAGGATGCAAGATAGAGAGACGCATTTTGCGCAGATTAGACCTCGAGATTAGAGCGAGGGATAGCCTTGAGTCCGCCGACGTATTGCGACTCTCGAGGAATTCGATAAATCGTAGCGGAAAACAAAGCAAGACGAACTTTCGGGGTAATCAAAATTGCGCCAGATAACTATCGACTGCTTGTGATTCTTTTTCTCGAGCGTACGAAGGCGATATTTTCCAAAGTGAGCGCCCAATGCTTCCCATCGAATCCCGGCAAGAAAAGCTCTCGCTCCGCTTTATCCGTCCTCGGAATCTGACGATCGCCAGGTCATAAAAGGAGCAAGTCAAAGATCGAGGCGAATAAAAAGCTGCGAGTAGGTGGAACTCATATTACAAAGTGTGCATCTGCGCGCGAGGCCAAAGGCTTGGCAAGGTAGACCGGTTTTATTGGTCATCCGCCGGCTCGGCCTACTCGAAAGAGCACCCGCACACTCTAGAAGTGAGTTTCCCTGGGTGGATCTTCTTCTTTCTCGAACGTACAATATATCTACATATATTAAGCTAGCGTAGCCACTTGATTGAACAAATTAACAACAAAATTTGCCGTTGATTTCATGCAGAAGCAACAATAAAATTAGGGTCGGAGTTATAAAGGTGACTGGGCTAGCTTAAAACGTAAGCCTGGGCCACGTTTCTAGGAATCGGCTAGAGCAGCAAATTCAGGTACGGCGTAACAAATTAGCAACAAATTAGCAACAAAATATGCATATGGTTTGATTATGGGCTTATGAAGTGGCTACGCTAGCTTAATATACGTAATATATCTTGACCGTCATCTCTCTCGTACTCCGAGACCATAGAGTGGCCTTGGATCAAAAGAATTTTTTGCTAAACTTCCGCTAAATCCTCATGTAAACTCTTAACTCGACTTGAACATCTTTTGCTTTTGTGGTTCAATCGCAGCTTATGAAGCGGTTCAGTGTAGGAATAATGGCGAGTTCAGGTGTTGACCGAAACTCTCAAGTTTTTACCAGTTTCCGGGCTTTAAATCTCGCTCGCCGAAAGCAAACAGTTTGTTTCTGCCAGGTTTTAGCTTTAAGCAATCAATGTGTTTTTACAGGCTGTCGTTAAGTAGATACAGACTCAAGGTTGTGTAGACAGAGCGTTTAATATATTTTTACCGTTGATTTAGTTATGTAAGAATAGTTGCATAAAGGATCGCTGCAGAATGGTTTTCTCAGAGATAAGCACTTAAAACTCTTTGCGTTAAAGTAATTACTTAAAAAAAGCAAGCAAAAAACGCTCAAAATTATTAAAATATATAGAGCTAGATATTTATACAAAAGAATTAAGAATCAAAGCGCCAATCAAGCAAGAATTTCCAGAATGAGAGAGCAGTGTACAAAAATTTTTCAATTCCATGCTCAAGTATCGATTACAATCGCAGCTTATGCTTTGAGCCATATGATTTAGATTGTTATCGAAACTGATGTGATCGCATTTTAATGGCAACACATTACCACGTATTAAATCCGCTTTTTTTAAGTAGGTCAGTATGCGTTAGAATTCACAGGTATCAATTCTATCGCCAATTTCTCTTTTATCAATTTTTCATTTAGAAAGTCAAATAGATCCTGAGGCATTCCTCACTAATATACAGCATAAGTAGCGTTAATGCTGTATAATATTTAAACATTTTTATCTCCACCTAACTGAAGCTGTTAATGAACTCTATGTCAAAGTTTTTAATAAACACTGCCTAGAATCGTGGTGAGTTTTTTCAATAAAAAATAAGATCCTATTATTTGATATTTATATTTTGTAAGTGTAAGTGTATTATAGATTGGTCATTGATCGATCGGATAAGGTGTGGAACAATCGCGTTACCATAAATTCTTCTGATGTATCGCACAATTCCAAGATAATACTAAAGCCTGTTGTAGAAGAATATGTGACAAACTATCGGCTTCAACACAAGGTATTATCTAATCTCGAATGCCATCAAATTTCAAAATTATCAAGGAAATATTAAACATTCTTCGAATTTTTTTTTATTAATTATATACTTTTTATTTTTAAAACTGCAATTCAAGCTATAAGCTTTTGAATAATCCCTTTCAAAGCTTTTAACTCGGTATCGTATAAAGTTGAATTTATTGTAAGCCAGCTTTCTCGAAAATAATCGTAAGTGAAACACATTTTGCAAAATTATTAACAAGATTAAATATTTAATTAAATCAAGCCCAAAACGTTTTTAGTATATTGTACGTTCTTACACTTAATCAGATTTTGCCTAATGAAATCAGAGAGTTATTACTTGTTAATTTATTAAAACAAAAAATTCAATTCTTAAATCATTTTTACGCGAAAGCAACACAGCTCAGCTTTCTTCTAGGTTGTGAATTTTAGCTCTTCCGTGCTGTAGAAATAATGCCATTACTTCTCACAATAGAATTTTGGTCATTTGTTTAATTTGGCGTGACCTTGCTAATCAGAGCAGGGACCCTTCAATGGTCTTTCAAATCTCTAAAACTCTATTGGGACAAAGCTCATCTTGATTTTACGGCTTGCAGTAAATAGTCTTTGAGAAAGTGATTTTTTACGGTTGACAATAAAAGTTTTGAATAGAATTCAGAATTCATGCAGTGCTAAAAACCTGCAGCGCCAATGCAGTTATTTACTATTCATAGCGCAGAATGTTTTCACAGCAGCTACTGTGCGTTGCGCAAATAGTAACATCTATCAAGCGTACAAAGCATAGATACGATACTATCGGTGACAAAAGTGCTTTATTCAAATTCAAAACTTGCGACTTGCATACATTTCTTAATCTCCCGGCGCTACCATTCTCGTTCTGCTGTAAAACAGGGTACGGATTAAAACGTTACCATTTAAATGCTCGATCAAATGAAACTTCGGCCGTTTTGAGGAAGTGAGCAACAGCAAACGTATCCCAAATTGATGTTACATAAAGTCGATCGACTATTCACCGGAACATTCGCAAAAGATACAATGTGTGGCATAATCGCCGTTCGCCGCGGCGGAAATAAAGCCTGAAAAAATCGCAAGCACATCCATAAGGAGGTAAAATCGAGGCGTTTCGCAACTCCCGCGGAGAACTTCCTTGCGGCGAGCTCGGCTCTGCCGGGAGATTTTTTCGGCCCGACGACGTACACGACGCGCTCTCGGCTAATATTCCGCGCCGCTATAAATACGATGCTGGAGGGAAGCCCGCGAGTGTCCTTATTTTTTTTTTCTGCGCTCCCCTCTCAGGCTCGGAGGCACGTAAAACGCGGCGCGCATATTTTATAAGCGATACGCGAAGCATCGTTATTGCGGTAGGCGTGTGTAATAAGCGATCGACGACGACGACGACGACGACGTCGCAAAGTAATTGTGGCGCGGCGGCTACCGCGTCGTCCGGTCGGGTCACACCGCCGCGGCCACTTTTAACGAGCGAGCATCACTTTCACCTTTTTACCGGAGGATTAAAACCGCACGTATTACTCGAGGCCCTGCGCGCCGCAGATCGATTAGGCGAACCTCGGACAATAATGCCGATTCGCTATCGGTTTTCTATCTCTATATGCTCCTTTGATGGCTCCAGTTTATGCGTGCATTAAAACTGAATTAGCACTCGGTTTTCAGATTTCTGACTTTCCTTAGATGAAAATCTTTTTCGCGCAAGCGGCCTCGGGATCATTGACTTGTTTTAAAAATATTTAATGCGAGCATTCGATGTTATATAAGCATAACATTCTTCGCAAATATTCCAGATTTATGTAACACTCCAAACTGTAATTTTGCATTTATATTTATATTTGAAAAATAATAGTTTTTTTCTTTACGGTACTCTTATCTTGTTATTATCCGAACCTTTTCAATTATTCAATTTGAAGCCAGATGCTCGAGTCCCATTCAGAGGCAAAAACCTGTCAGACAAAAAATATTAATAGGCTCTACCGCAATGTCGTTTAGTATATACATAAAAAGATTAATGTTTGAAGAATTTTATTACCTATTAGCTAATTTATCAAAGCTTCTTTCCATAATTTAATTAATATTACGATACGATAAATAACCCTACATGTTTATTTCTGCCGAAATGAATTTCATAAATCAAGTAAAGAATTAGTCTTCCCAGCCTAATGACCTTACCTTAACAAATTCGACAACACGACGGCGTGATTTACGCAGCTTCTTACTACGCATCTGCCGTAATCCAATATTTCCTTTTCCAATTCGATTTTATCTCCGGCAGCGCGCAGCAGTGAATCCTCGATTTAAGGCTTCTGTCCCAACTCCCAAAGCGCACGGCCCGCTTCGTCGACATCGTCAGCATCGGACGTAATTGCGCGAGACAGCGCGAGTGCATAACGGATAATGGGTCCCCGGTGGCTCGCCGAGAAACGAGATATATCGGCGCGCGAAATTTAACGCTTTGGCAGCCGAACTACTGGAGCGCGACTCTTGTCGCCCCCCAGACGCGCGACCGGCATACGATTTGGCGTGCACGCACGCTCGACTGCCGTTGCGATTCGAGCTTTATAATTAGCTACTCCCGATTTCCGAAATCGTAACTCTGGCCAGTCTGACTCACGCCCTCCCGTGGCCCGCTTTCGGCCGGCTTTATCGATCGTCGATCGGTACGCTCCCAGATATAAATACAGATAGTCCGTTTCCACGTTATTTGGGAATCCAGCTGAAAGTATTCGTATAATGCGCGTGCCGGGGATTGAATTTCTAGCACCGTTATGCGTTTCGCTAACGCTTTAAATGACCCAGACGCTTGAGATATATAGCATTGGAAAAAGCGGCGTTATGTATCTCGTTGCTGACTCATTTGCTATACAGTGAGATACAAGTTTTTCCCTTCGTGATATTTAAAACATTTTATCGTTTAGTGTTTAATTAAGCCTACGCAGTCAATAAGCGTTTGAATTTACGATTAGCGAAAAATCTAAGAGATTTTCGCGGGGATTTGGAAGGGAATTTCCCAACCGTGAATTCTTTTCGTAAATTACAACGATTCATTTCAAAGAGATTAAATGAATTTACTTTGACACTTTAAATAAAAACAAAAAAAAAAACACCGAAGGCAACGGGCGTGACGGGGCTTATTAGAATGCAGCCTTCTCTTCCGCATATGAAAAAATAAGCATGAATGAGCCGCTTAAAGATACATAACAGCCGACTCACAGCTTTGCAGGAACGTTTGCGAACTGGGGGGAACGATAATGGCGAGCTCGTTAGGAGCGGATAGATCCCCGTGCGAAATCAATCGATCGCACGCAGTACTTTGGCAAAAGATTGTTCGCCTATACGGATGCAGGGGTAACAGCTTCCTGCGGGCTACGCGCTCCTATGCAAAACCAGATCACGACGAGAGAGCTGCGAGCGCGGGAATTGCGCGGGAAAAAGGAAGGAAGAGTGGAAAATGATAGCGGCGGCGGCGGCGGCGGCGAAAAAAACACGCGGCGCGGGCTCGATGAGCGCTCGAGATTGATCGATCGATTGAATTTACGAGCTTTCTCGAGTGTTAATTAAGTGCGCACTCAAGAGTCGATGAAATCAATTAGTGCGCGCGGCATTGAGCTCGTTTCGAGTTTATAATAACGTGCTTAAAACATTGTCCGGAGCGTTAGCGCGCCTTTTTTTCATCTACGCGGAAGTCATCTTCCACCTTTTTAACGTGTTTATTAATTCCGGACTTATCATAAATGAGAAAGTACGTGCAGGAAACATTATTATGCACTTAACGTAATGTATTCTGCGAATTAAAAAGTTCTTAATTTAATGTTGCTCAATTTTGATGCACGAAGATGATTTATCGCTCCTTACAGCTAAGGAATCTCAGTTATAATACTTTGTATTAAAATTACTTTTAACGTAAATAAAAAATTTGAAGAACTATATTGTAATGAATATTAATGAATAATACATGAGTGTTTTGTACTAAAAACCGGGATAATAGCGAAAAAAGTGACCTTGTTGCTGCGAGATGATTTCTCATTACAGATATTTTTTGCCATAAATGAACAGAATTATGTGGTTGATGATATATGACGTGAAAAAAATATAAGTACTTTCAAAATAATTTAAAATTAATATAGTACTTAATTTCATGAAAAACTCGTTGGCATTACCACGAGAAAAAAACGGATGATTCAGAGTTGACAATCAAGTGGTATTGAAGGAATCACCGACACCAACTGTAAAACTCGTAGTTAAAATCTCATAATATAGATAATAAAAGATTTATGCACCAAGTGAATCAAATCAAAAAAGTGAGTCAAATTAGCGATTAGCTCTCGGTGTACGGACTAATTGGCAATGCGATGCGAACAAGTCGATTACGCAGCTAAGTGTTTGATCAGCAGTTCGATTGGGTTTCGATATATATGTCACCGTTCGAGTAACAACACTTTTAGTTGCAGTCGTGAACGCGTGGCTGACTGATTACATGCAGCGCGGCTCCAGACGAGTCTAGAAAGTTTCCAAGTTTACGCTCACTCTTATGTACATATATGCTTGTATCGATACTTACACATAGGCATGTATAATATAATAAGCGCCTGTCGCCAATCATTTTGCTTTCGATTGTCCGCTTTGAATTTACTTATGCTTAGCGACTCTGATTAGGAGGAAGGAAGCACTCGGGCGAATAATAGCCGAGTAGTTTTTAATTAAAGTCGGAACTTTATTACCGCATGACGCAAGAAGTAGGAAAAAATTGTCACAGAAAAGAATTGTTATAGCAAACGAAATAACTACAATTGACATTTTTTAAATTATTAAAATTATTTTGATCCAGAAAAGAAACTGAAAATCATAAAGTACAAGGCACATAAATTATAGTAGCATCCTTTCAATCATTAAAATTAATTACTCCAGTAAATTAAAGTTTCGCAATAACTTTCATTTTTCAAAAATAGCCATAAATTTGAGCGGACGGTCTTCCTTTGAAAATTGCGAATCCGCGAAGAAGAGCGACCGGAGTGCATTAGCAGAAGCACCGCAAGCGTAGAAAGTTCTTCCAGTGTGTATACAACGTACATCTTTACATCTACACGACATAAACATAAACACCTGTCGTCCTCGTGTAACTCGTGAGTAACGTAATAAGACTCGGCGCACTTTCTTCCGGACCGATGAGGCTGTGAATTATACGCGACTGCGGGAGAGTTCAGTCGATTCAACGAGGAAGTTCGCGCAGGGGTCATCGTTTCTCTCTCTCTCTCTCTCTCTCAAGCATACCGATCCCATAGTCATCATCGTCATTATCGTTAAAGAAGAAGCCTCGATATGCAACTCATTTTACGATTGTCCGTGCTTACGAAAGCAGTCGACGCACTCGGAAAAAAGAGCCCGAGTAATTCAGTTAACTATCGCGCGCGGATCATCAAATTTATAATTAAATTAATGATTACGTAACTCCCGTGTCGGCGAGCGGCCGTTGCGCGCGCAAAAACTCGAGGAAGGGGGATTTAAAAAATGACGGCGGGGCAAAAAACGAAAGCGCGTACTGATTGTGCCTCGCTCTATCTCTCGCGCGCGGATTCGTCATCGCGAAAACGTCCTCCCACTGACATGGAAAGTGAAGCGTGAAGAGATCTCCCGCGCGCGAACCGCAAAAAATTATTACGCCCGGACAAGGCCTTCGTTAGAAAACACGCCTGCAATCAGCGCCTATTTTTATATGCTCGTCGGTCTTTTTTTTTTATCGGTCCCTGCCCTGTAATTCCAATGGTAATAATAGAAACGCATTACTCTATAGCGGCATTGAAAAATACGACCGCTTCGACCGTCAGTGATGAAGCACGCAATTGCTATCCGAAAGAAAACAAATCCCGATTGTTTAATTCGCAAACATTGACTTTTCATTACATTTGCGCCGAGAGCACCTGCCGCGTGTTTACTTGTTTTTTCGGAAAAAAAAGAGACGACCATCACTGTAAAAATTCGGCGCAACGAGTGATTAAGCTCGCGGTGCCTCGGGGCAGAAATGCACTGATACTGTCCGCGCTCATTTAGCGATAACGGCGCAAAAGCTTATTATTTAGCGCAAAAAGGGACTCGGCCGCAAAAACGGAGGGTGGAATGGTAGCGCGTCAATCGTACAGACGCAGTTAATAGCCTAGGCGGGGGGTTCCAGCAGCCGCGGCGCGCCGCTCTCTGCCATTATGCAGCAACAACGCCCATTATCGTGATCCATGCTGATGCGCGCCTCGTTTTCCCAAGGGCCCCATTTTGTCCTTCCTTTTAGCCGCGCCGACGACGAGGTGCGACTGCACTTTCCACCTTTGCACGTCCGCCGAGACCGAGGCGGACCGTTGCCGCAAGTATAATGCATACAAAGCTCGCCGGGATCCACTATAGTGTCTGTCTGCGCGAGTGTTGATTAATCTTTGGCGGGAGTCGATGCACTCAGACTCTTTGCTTGTGCGTGAATTTATGAGACATTTCGTGCGAGGCTCTTTCTTTCAACGTTTTGTGTTTTTTTTTTTTTTTTTTTTTAAACAACTTAATTTATGAGAAGATGGAGGGAAAGAACAAAATTTAAATGTTAATATTTTTTTTGTACATACCCAATATTAAAAATATCAACTCGAGTACAGTAATTTACCTAAAAATTTAACCTTCTACCAAATAGGTTAGAAAATATTAGTTTCAGCTTCGGACAATAACCTATTAGCTGGAAAGAAAAATAAAGTAAATAAAGCAAAAGCTTACCGTGAGCTGAGTTTTATCCGGCGCGATGGCCGTGATTTCCAGGGATCTCGGTTCCGGGGGGTTCGCCCGATGGAGAAGCGCAGCCGGCACTTTGGCCACCAGTGACAGCCTCCTCGTCAGCCTCCTGCCGAGTTCCGCCCGCCGCTTGAGCCTGACCCGCGGCCCCGTGCCCTTGTAACCACCGAATTCCATTTTTAACGACATCACCCCCTCTCCCGGCGCGTTACCTCACTCGTTTATTTTGCCCTGCGCCTGCTTTTTTACTGCCTCATTTTTTCCTCCGCCTCCGGTCCGCCACTTGTTGCCGCGCACTCTTTTTCGTCTCTCTCTCTCCTCTTTTTGGAAGCCGTTCCTCGAGTTTATATCGATTATCAGCTGCGGGAATGAAATCCCTCGGTATTACAGGCTATTAAAACCCAGTGCCGAAGGAGGAACGAGTTCCCGGAAAGCCGCCGTTTTCAGCGACGATGCAGCTATGCTCGACATTTTTTCTCCCTTATCGTGTGTTTTTGAAGCGAACGAAAACAGCCACTGCACCAGAGCTTCGCGCTAATTCGCTTCAATAACCGCATTGTTCAGTTTGCAAATATTTCTCGCGAAGACCGATCAATCAATGGGTTTACAGAAACATGGGTCTTTAGCACAATAACAGTCTGGAAATCCGCTGAAAACAGTCCACTAGTACTCCTCTACACTGTTTCACTATTGACACCAGCAGCAACTGCGCACGGTATAACAAGTAAGCCGCAACTGCCGTCGCGATGAAACACAATGAACAGGTCGAGCGCTCGAGTGAGAAATAGAAAATAGAGCTCCGCAAGCTCGAAATGCCCGGGGAGGAAAGCTAAACTGTTGACTGGCCGAGGACAAAGTCAGACGTCGACTGCGCCGGACGGAGGCGCGAAACGCGTGTGCGTGCGCGGAGAGCGGGAGCCCCGTTCGCGCGATTCGTCGAATCCGGCTCGAGCTTGGCGGCGCTGCCTGCCGATCGGTCTACTTCGGCTTAAAGAGCGATTTGAAATATGCCTCCCATGCTTGCGCGCGCTCCTGGACCCCCTACACGTGCTTCACACGTGCACCGATCCACTCCTCCTTAGCGACAACTGCAGAAGTAAAAGAAAAAAGAAGGATCTCTCGAGAAGCCGGATCGTGCACCTGCCGAATTCGCGCGGCAGCAAAAGGAAGAGCAAGGGCGCGCAAACTCACTCTACTGGATAATCCCGCCGAGGGCTAAGACGAGCCGTGCGGCGAGAGTCGTAAATGCAAAGTACAGAGACTCGGCGCAAACGAGAAGAGGAGGAGGTGGAGAGAGAGCGAGAGAAAGAGAGGCCGAGGAAAATAGTTGCGGGCGAACGTGACGGCGAGAGTTGCAGGCGCGCGCGCAGCGAGCACTCCGTGTGCCGGGCCCGGCGCGCTTCGACTGAGCGCCGCCTGGAAATTGAATCGGCCGGCGAGCCGCAGCCGCCTCCTACCCGCGGCTGCCCCCGCGTGTGTTACACGCGCCGCGCTGTCGAGCCGCGGACTCGCTCTGCTCCCGCGCGGGCTGATGACGGATTTTTCCGCCATTATTACACCTGAAAAAACGTAATCATGCTTTCGAGAATGTATTCTTGTCGCGAGACTGTTGGAGAAAACCAACTAAAACTTCCTTCTTCGAGGCTATCGAATTCCTTTTCTGAGGCGACAGATTTTTATTTTTTCAAAATATATAAGAACTGATATTGCTTTATAATTAAAAATAGTTAATAGCGTGACCATTTCTTTGTCTTCTCTGCAAATATTTATTCTGATTTTTTCGTTTTTAAATATTTAGCTTGATTCAGGAAATTTTAACGATAACGATTCTCTTTGTTTTGTTAAAGCAGACTGGTTTTAATTTTCATTCGGTTCCAACATTTTATCTGTGAGTCTGTGTTTTCTTTCATAATTAGAAAATAATAATTTCTCGTTGACTGTCTGCTTGTACGTAAATATCTGTGCATTATTTTATACAATCAAAAGACAAATCTATTAAAGAATATTTTGAATGCGTGGCGTAGAAATTCTCCATCTATTTTCACTGTATTTTTATCGACTTCTTCATCAACAAAGGCAGCAATAAACAGGTGATCAAATTTCCCAGATTCCTAAATGGCACATGTTATAGGTTGAACTAATATATACATACATTGAATATTTTTTACCAGTGGTGTTATCTATACCCGCTTGCTTACTACCTCAAGTGTAATATTTTAATTATGGATACAATTTTTATTGCTGTTCTGAATGTACGTAGGAAATGTTTTTTTACTTCAATGCGTGCAAAATATAAAGACTTCACCACGTCTATGGTTCGCGATTCTCAGGTGAATCTTATAGTCTCGAGAGCTTTAAAAAGAGAGAAATCACTAATAGAACGACGCGGTTAAGATTGCGTGCGCGTGCGTGACAAGGTCGAATGCAATGCAGTTGAAAATTAATGAAGCGCTTAGTCCAGAAGTAAGCTGCGCATTTTATTTATCGACTTTCATTTCATACATTTGACCGAAATGTTGTATTGTTTCATATCTAGATTATCAACTTTTACAAAAATTCCAAAATGTTGACTTAAGCAAGTATTTTACTTACCGGTCAAATATTTTTCAAAATTGTTTGTTTTTTTAGGTTGAGTTTAAGTGTCGTTGCGTCGGTAATAGTTTTGCTTTGATAAAGGAAGCTAGAAAATCAACAGAAGCAATGATGCACAGCAAAGTGAAAAAGCAGGTGGATCTAAACAAGCATTTGCTCTGTCAAGAGCTTGACAAGGTGAAGAGAAGTGAGAAGATAGAGCTCAAAATGATTGAGACGTCTAGACGTCGGTTTAGATTGAAATACAAAAAGGACAAACTGACACACTTTGGAGTGAAAGTAAATGATTTTCAATAACTATTTATAAATGACTTTATTGATCATTTTTTAATTTTAAATAAAGATATGACAATAATGTGCTTATAGTTACTGACACGCACAGGCTACAGAAGAACATGCGAAAGAAGAACCTTCAAATTCTTCTGAAGACTTAGACATAGAAGAAAAAATGAGAAAACGCGAAGAGAAGGTTATGAATCGTATTAGTGAAATGATTTTTACTAAAGGCGAAGTCGATATTGAGAAACTTTTGTGTCTTCATCTCTTAACTGCTCACGAAATCTTAACCGACAATAATTCTACTGATGCCGTTTCTCCCGTTAGTAAAAAAGGTTACTTGCATTAAATTAAATATTTACTTGTTATCATTTTACGTTGTTAACTCTAGTAATTTGTTTTCTCAATCTCATGCCCTCATTATTTTGTAAACTGCATTACATAAAGAAAAAAAAATTCCTAATTCGTAATAAAGATAAAGAGAAATTAAGAAGACAATTGTTTAGTTTCAGAGGTCTCAACTCCTCTCGATGCAGAAAGCAAATATAATTTAAACAATCCATGGAACGAGACACTTCCTTGCTACATCGTACAAATCAAAGCGGACGAGTCGATAATTCGCAAAAAGCTGGAACAAGAATACGTGGCTCAGCTAGACCAGGAGGGTAAGGCGATATACGATCTTGAAGTTCAGTGCCGTAAATACGCAGAGAACAACGAAGAATTTAATCGAGCATTGAAATCCCGATTGCATAATCCAATTTCTTTTGGAATGATTCCGACTATCTCGGAACAACTTTATAAGAGTCTTCAAGGGTCTCCTTGTGAGCGCAGCGAATTATTTACGGACAGACCCAGGTGAGTTTTTATTCCTTATAAAACTCGCAATTCTTCCAAGTTTGAAGGGGAAACTCACTCAATATTTTATAATTTCAGTTCTGCCAAAAGTGAGAAAAAGCAGACTTCATTAACGAAACTAACAGTCAGGAAGCCATTCATGATAAATGCTTTTCAGCCTAGCGAAGCTTGCTTAGCTAAGAGAAAACCTAAACATTATCTTTATTTTGACGCATCGTTTAATTTTAATAAAATGAAAAAAGCAAAAATTAAGTTAACTTCTCTTTCCGTAAACAATGAGTTAAAAATTTTGGTTCAACTAGTTTTGGAAGTGTTACAAACTGTTCACATAGAAAAAGTAAATCAATTTCTTGAAATAATTCGAGATCCGAAAAAAATCAATACTACGCTAATAAAACCAAAAGTAAAGCTTTTTCTTCGATCATTCAAAGATTCTAACATAGTTTCTTCGCCAGAAAATTATGTGCTTATATCAGGCCTTGCTAAAGAAGAAAATAATGTTTCTATAAAAAATAAATTTCAAAATAAATTGATCGCTGAAACTCTTGAGACGCAAGCTATAGTGGAATTAGATGACTTACTTACGAAAATTCGGAAAGAATTAAAAATTAAAGTTGAAAATGAATGTAATTCAAATATTTTGCTGAAAAACGAAAATGTGCAAACATCAGAGTCTAATTTAAAAGACACTAAAAAGAAAAAACATTTAAGGCAGAGTTCCGCCGAAGTTAATATTAATGAGACTGTTAAAAAATTACACAATTATCAAGAACCTAAACAACATAAACAAGTAGATAGTTCTAGATCTATCAATAAAGATGAAATTAAAGTAACCAACAATATCAAAACTCTACCTGAGTCGGATAGTAGTAGAAATTCAATTACTAAACAAAGTTCCAGCGTGCAAAATTCTAGCACAAGTAATCAAATCCTTTCTTCAAGTCAAAGTAATTACAAAAAAATTCTGGAAGAAACACAGCTGGTACGTTCATATAAACAAGAAATTCCCTTTTTCCTTTTTTTATTTCTCCTATTCATTTCTTTTTCTAGAATGTTAATCAAGATGTAGGCTACTTTGATCCAGACAAAATTATATTACGGCGAATGACAAATGAGCAAAGAATTCTTGTAGGCCAAATGTGTGCCTCTTTAAAGACTAAAAAAATCAATTCCCAGGGTATACGCGATATTACATTTTTTATTATTAAACGTCGTAGCACTGATCATTTCTTTATAGGTCTGCTGAGGGAAAAAGTACCTCTAGCTGCTTTAATCACACCAGTACTTTCTCACGAAAGCATAAAACGATTAACTAAAGGAACAATTTATGCAAAAGAGGAAGAAGAGGTGAAAAAGCCGGAAGAAGTAAAAATCGAATCTGAAGTTATAAGTGAAAAACTAACGGATTCCCTAATATCAAAAGTTAATATTACTTGAAACCTATTTAAAAAAAAATGTAATTATCCAATACAATTAACTAATTATTCTTTTCATTTAGTTACGTCATAAAATTGCTGAATCAGAAACACAGCGAAAATTAGAAAAATTTATGAAAAAAGGAATTTAAATAATATAACATTTGAAAATTATTATAATTTAAAAATCATTGTATTTGAAAGGACTTAATAATTCTTTTTAAGGTGAGCTATATGTAAATAATGTTTTCAATTTATTAATAACATATAATTTTTGCTTCCTTTATGACCTACTGATCAATAGCGTTCAAGGGCAAAAAATCTGAAAAGTTTTCGAGATAAAGGAGTTTAAAAATCTGAATTCACCTTGAATAATATAGCTATATATATGATATACAGAAAAAACTCAAGTGTACTATACTATAATCCAAAAACTGCATATTTTTGAGTCCATATTATAGACACTTTAGGTCAGGAGGCCATGAATTATACCCGACGAAAAAAAAAACGATAAAATATTTTAAATTTTAACGGGTTTTCTTTTTCAACCGGGTAATGTAAAAAAAATTAATGAATACGATTTTTATGTAACAAATTAAAAGCGATGCAATTAATATTTTAAAATTTCTTAACTATTAGATGATAATTGCAAAAGATTTTTGAATATGTCGTAAGAACTTGCATTAGGAATTAAGATTGCGCTATTCTCTTTATGAAAACAGTCTTAACGTTTTGCGCCGTAAAAGATAACAAAGTTAACATAACCTATAGTCGAATTGACATTTGTTATCATTACTCTGCTGTTGTAAAAAATATTAAATAATTTATAGTATAACATAAACGTTAAATTGCGTAATGAAAATAAAATTCTATAAATTGTACAAATAATTATTGGTAAATATTAAAATTTTGAAGATTTTTGTATAAAACATCTTGTCATAAAAATGGATAAACTATTAACAAAATCTATTACTACTTGTCGAACTCTTGCTTGTCGATCAATTATTGCTTGTCAATGTTCGAGGTGGGTTTATTTTTTTCTCTTACGATTCTTTTAATAAACAATAAATTTTGATATTCTGATTAATTTTTCAGATTGCAGAAACAAAGCTTAAAACAAATGCATACTGCATTGAGTTATCCAAAATCAAAATTATGTTTATATTCAAATCCATCTAATTTAAATCTTAAACAAGTACAAAAACGCAATATGTTTATTCAAACGCAAGATACTCCAAATCCTAATAGTTTGAAGTTTATTCCTGGTGTAGATGTTTTAGGAGAAGGTCAAACAAAAGATTTTCCTAATGCAACAGATGCATACTGTTCACCACTTGCTAAGATGTTATTTCGAATTGAAGGTGTAAAATCCGTATTTTTTGGACCAGATTTTATTACCATTACAAAATTAGATGAAGACGTAGAATGGCAAGTCCTAAAACCAGAAATTTTTGCAAATATCATGGATTTTTTTGCTAGTGGTTTACCTCTTTTAACGGGACAACAACCTTCATCAGATACTGGTAAATATTTACTGATATTTTTATTTATTTATTTTACTTATTCCTTAATTATTGATTCTTTAATTATTGAAAAATTAGCAATAAGTGAAGACGATGATGAAATTGTCCAAATGATCAAAGAACTTTTAGATACAAGAATAAGACCTACTGTTCAAGAGGATGGAGGAGATATTGTTTTTATGGTATAAGTTGTTGCTATAAATATTTTTAAAATAATTAAAAAATATTCATCAAATTTTTTGCAGGGTTTTGATAACGGAATTGTAAAATTAAAAATGCAAGGTTCTTGTACAAGTTGTCCAAGTTCTGTTGTAACTTTAAAAAATGGAGTTCAAAATATGATGCAGTTTTATATACCCGAAGTACTAGGTGTTGAACAAGTAGAAGATGAAACAGACAAAGTTGCAAAAACTGAATTTGAAAAATTGGAGAAAAAAATTGGTGAATCTAAAAATGAACAAAAGTAGGTTGCTTATGAAAATTGAAGACAAGTGTTTTCTTTATTTGTACTATATTTGTAACATATAAACACATAGTTTCTAACTTATCAAACTAGTTGAAATAAAAAATATTTGGAATAAAAAAGTTAAATAAATTTTCAGTCTGTTTTATTTGTAAGTTTTTGTACAAATTTTTTAGCGACTTGAGATAGACACTTGCCATACTCTAATCGTGTTGTCAGAGTAACCAGCAAACAATGTCTGTCCATCAGTCGACCATGCCAGAGACAAACACTGAGGAGGCTCAGCCTTGCTTGTGGCAGAAATACCATCAGGTTTAAGTTCTTCAACCATTTCCTTGCCTTCAAGATCCCAAATCTTAATATAAGGTCCGTAAGCAGCACATAACCAGTATCGGTTGGGGCTGAAGCACAGAGCTGTGATGATGTCATTGTGGTCCAGGGTGTGTAAGTGCTTTCCATCATTCAAGTCCCAGAGCATGGCTTTGTTATCCTGGAGAAGTAAATTAATTAATTTTAGGAATTCATATGTTAATTACAAATATTTAACAAGATTTCTAAAAATGACAGGTTACCTTGCCACCTGAGGCGCAAAGAGAACCATCGGGGGAAACCGTGACTGTATTCAGGTAACCAGTGTGTCCATTATGATTGATCTTCAGGCGGCAGTTAGCCAAATTCCAGACCTGTAATCCAAAGTTTCCATTATTGCCTACTGTTTTATAAAAAAAGAATAGTTTTTATTTATTAAAATAATTCAGTCCCATATCCGCAAACACTCACAGAGATCATGGTTTATAAAAGTTATGCATCATTTAAATAAAAGAAATTTTTTTTTAGAAATTAAATGTTAAAAAGAATGTATTACCTTGACAACACGATCCCAACCAGCAGATACGATGATAGGATTCGAGTGGTTTGGAGAGAATCTGACACAGCTAACCCAGTCAGAGTGACCATCTTCTTGAATGGTGTATTTACATTCAGCTAAGGTATTCCACAGCTTGATAGTCTTGTCTCGTGAGCCCGACACAATTTGACGGTTGTCAACAGAAAAGGCAACACTGAGAACATCCTGTAAAAGAAACAATTTTTGTTTGGTTAGCAAAATTCTGCTTTGTAATTTAAATTTGTTTTTTTATGAACTAAAATGGTGATAACATCGTAAGATTGTAGCCTTATACTTACGGCAGTGGTAAGTTAGCTCACCTCTTCTAATAATATTATAAAAAAAAATATATAAAAAAAATGCTTCAGTTTTTTATTTTTCTGACCATTCCAGTGCCTGAGCAGATGAATAAGGACTTTTGATCACACCTGTGTATGGTCTTCAAACCTTCTGGTGGTACGACCAGCTGCCAAATCCCAAAGCCTCAGCGTTTTGTCCCAGGATCCAGAAAGAGCATAGTTTCCATCTGACGAGAGAACTACATCACTGATAAAGTGGGAGTGACCATACAAACGTTTTTGGGGAACACCATAATTGGATTCATCACGGGTCAACTTCCAAACAATTAAAGTCTTATCTAAAAAAATAAAATAATGTCCAGATTATAAATTTGCAGATGATACAGTTACAGGTACCTAAAGAGAAGTTAAAGGCGTGAAAAAAAAATATAAAAACTTTGCTGCACTTTAAAAATACCAGACTACAATTTTATTAAAAAGTGAAGTAAGAAATAATAGAATTAGGCGTTTATTAATAATATAGAGATAAAAATACTAGAAAAACTCATGTGGTGGAACCATTTTACTTACCACGTGAAGAAGATAAAATCATGTCCGGATATTTCGGATTTGTCGCAATTTGCGTGACCCATCCATTATGCCCACGAAGGGTACCTCTAAGCTGCAGCGTTTCCGTCATTTTTTATTCCGTTTTGAGTAAAAAATCGTTGGATGCAAGTGGATTACTTTCCACTCAACGGACCGACAAACGTCGTGCACGAGCGGCTTCGACGAAAAGAACGTAAAAGAAGCAATCCAGATAGTCGCGACTCTCCGACCGTGTTCTGAAACTCATGAATTCTAGCTTTTGAGTGGGGGGCCGGAGCCCGGAGGGGCAGAGGCGCGGAGACGCAGGCGAAACTGGCGGAGAGACACGAGAATTAAATCAAATTTTTGTGAAAAACATTTAAACGAATTAAAATTTGTTATCAAGATGAAGATTACTAAATTTAAATTATATTCTGCATTGATAAATAAATACATTTTTTGAAAATATATTATTAGACTATACATTAAATTTAATTAAATTTATTCTGATTATTTATTATCTTAATATAATACAAAAGATGTAAATAATTGATATAACTACTTTTTATTAAATATTTAAAGAATTTTTGAAAATTTCAAGTGCTTATAATTTATGTCGCGAACCCTATTGTCGCTAGTGTTCCTTTGTTGAAAACTCTGCTTTTTGTTGCAATTCTATATATATATATATATATATACATATATATTTATTCTACACTGTCGCAATTACACATGCATATGCTACCTATACCGGAAAGTAAAATTTGCAATGTACGAATGAAGTATGTAATAGCAAGAAGATTGAGTGCATCCTGGTTTCAGTGAATTGATTTGTCGATAAAATATCTTTTCAATAACATATAACTGTTTATTTTACATATATTTTGTCGAGTTTTAAGTTATTTAATAGTTACAATGGCCGATAATGGTAAAAATATGAATTCATCTTAGCTTCATAAAAACAAATAACTATTCTTTAAATTGGATAAAAGGTTATAACTGGATTTGTTATTTTCAGAGGATAATAAGAGTGAAGCATCAGTAAATTTGGAAAGTGAAAATGAGAATACTGAAACAGCTAAAGACACTGACAAAATTATGATTATAGATCCTGATTCAGAAGTTAGTAATTAAAATATTCTGAATAAAATTTTTGCAAAGTAAAAGTGATGCTAAATAAATAATTTTTTCAGGAACTGGATTTTAATCATTCACGTCTAACAAAACTGGAAAATTTAGAACCTCTGACTCAAATTAAAAAGCTGTGCTTTACATGGAATTTGATTAAAAAGATTGAAAATCTAGATACTTTGCAAACATTAGCTGAGTTGGAACTAAGAGATAATCAAATCACTGTCATTGAAAATTTAGATGCCCTTGTAAATTTAAAGTGAGAATTAAGAAAAACCTAACATTTATATACTTGTTTACTATTGTTTAATATTACTAAAAATTAATTTTCATTTCAGATTATTGGATTTGTCATTTAATCGAATAAAAGTAATAGAAGGTTTAAATAATTTAGTTAATTTACAAAAATTATTTATTTCTTCAAATAGAATAAAAAAAATTGAAAATGTAGCGCATTTAAAAAATTTGGAATTACTAGAATTAGGAGATAATAAAATAAGAGATATTGAAAATCTGGAAGGATTAGATAATTTGCAACAATTGTTTTTAGGAAAAAACAAAATATCAAAAATTCAAAATATAAATACATTGAAAACTCTTAAGTTATTAAGTCTACAAAGTAATAGAATTGTATGTATTGAAAATATTTTTGAACTTGATAAATTAGAAGAACTGTATTTATCAGAAAATGGCTTGACTTGTATAAAAGGTTTAGAAAACTGTAATAAATTGTCAACTATTGATTTAGCCAAAAACAAGATCAAAAAGATAGAAAATATTGATCATCTGATGGAATTGGAAGACTTTTGGGTATGTATTTGATTTGGTGTAAACATTTACTAACAAATTTTTTTATCATTTATAGTATAATAACATATTTTTTTACGTTAGATAAATGATAACGACATAGAAGAATGGGCTGCAATTGAAAGTCTAGCATCCAATAAAAAATTAAAGACAGTATATCTAGAACATAATCCTATTGCAAAAGATCCAAATTACAGAAGGAAGATAAAATTGATCTTACCTTGGCTGGTGCAATTAGATGCTACATTGTGTAGATGAGATAGTGTTTCATCTTTTAATAAAGATATTCCAGTTGAATAAATTGAAGCCTGAAGACTTTGAAAGGTTTGCCATCCAATGAAAGAACAATTAAATTTATATTCCATTTTTAGTATTTTTGTAATCATCATCCATGGAAGTATAATAATATAGAATGACTAAATGCTTCACAATAATTTGGTTATTCAAAAGACTAAAAAAAATACATTCTCTATTCTTCCAATATGTTTGCTTCAATTTTATTAACACTTGAATTTTCTCTGTCTATTACCCAATGTAATTATAAATGTGCATTTAATGCTGTTAATTCAGATGTTACTACAATTATTAAAAAAGTATTGATGTGTACAAATACTAATTTTATCATATATCATAAATGTAAGCAAAACTGTAAACATAAAATGAACCACTAAATAAGTATTTTAATTACTGTCAGATGATGAAAGTTCCCCAGTGATAAATCATTACTTAATTATATACATGTATTTTAAATTATAAATAAAACAATATTTCATTGTATATTTCTTTGAATAAATATAAAAACTGATGTAATTTCTGTTCGAAATTATTGAAAAAACTACAGTAATTTTTAAATAAATTTCTAAACTAACAAATAATATTCAAAGGAATTTATTATAGAAGTATTTATAGTCAAAAAATCATAGAAGCATATTTGGATACATTTGAATGGAAAAAACCTGCGACCGCTCCGATTGGCTGAATTCCACGAGGGTCCGATAGTGCTGAGGCCTGAGAGCCTGGTGGACGCTAGAATCGCGAGCCATGTTTTAGCACAGGTATATATATACGAAAAATAAGCGAGAATAAAAATTCGCCCGTGGGCAAAACACGATAAAAGGAGAACAGTACTCGCATGGCTGCCTGCAGTAGGACTGTAACACTACTGTCACACTGCTACAAATGCTATCTTATAAAGGGATGATGAAAGATTAAAACTGTATATGCAGATGTAGATATTGAAGGCTAAAATAAATCATATCAACATACGCGTGTAAATTTCCTAAAGTGGAATTGTTGACAATTTATACGTGTGATTATCATGCATTCACCTGAGATAGGAAACTCGATTGGACTTGTAAGCCTTGCATCGGTGAATTTTAGTCCAAAAATGCCGCGTCTATACGTAAGCGCGGGTGGCCGGTGGCATCTGATGTCCATTCGCATTTTACGCGAATCCACGTAGTCGGCCGGGCACTGCGCCTTCATGAAATAGTTTTTCATTCTTAAATATTTTAATAAAATAAATACCAGAACCAATATTGTTATTTTAGGTATGCCCTTATATCATAATTTTAATTTCCAAATTACGATTTGTATTAAACCATCTGTAATAAACAATTATAATAAGCACTGTAAATTTTGCTTTTTTTTTTAAATAAAAAAAATGTGTTTCTCTCTGTACAATAAAAATACTTTAACGATGTAAATGTAAGATCCTTGAATATTCTAAAAATAAAATTACGTTGTTATATACTTTTTATATAGATATTTAAATAGGTAACGAGTGTAATTTATAGATGTTTCTCATATCAGTTTTACTCTAGATTTTTTATAAACCAGTACCTTTTAATGACGTGTAACGGTCACTAAAAAATTTTTGTTAACACAACATTTTAATCATTACTTATTATCATTATTTATTTATTCCTATTATAATAAATAATAAGTGATAATCTTTCTCGAGTCCTAAAATATTAATTGATTCTTGGTCTAGGCGAAACGCGTAATCCAGATCATTTTGTTTTTTTACTTTAATATTTAAATTTAAAAAAAGTTAAAAAAAATTAGTTCTTTATTATACTAATCTAATGCTTTATCACTTTTAATGAAAAATTATGTAAAAATGTAGAAATGTTTCAAGTTTTTTATACTAAAATAAGTGTATAAACATTTTGAAATTATTTAAAATAATTATTAGCGTATACATATTTACATCAGAGATTATTATTTGGGTTGAATTCATGTTGAATCAATTGACATACACATTAGGCATAGAAAGTTTATATATTAACTAAAATACGGCTTTTGGCTTGTACTGAGCGAGCTAATATATAAAAATACGGCTCAGCGGGTTTCTCCGTATCTCCGTTTCTCGTTTGCAGTTCGCGCTCTTGTTCGCATCGATTCTCGAAGAAGAGGGGGGAAGTTTCTGGTCGCGCAGGACTCGCAACTCGCGCTTTTGGTCTCCGGCACGTATCACGTATGTGATTCGCGACGCTGGCGCAGAAGCTGTTCCGTAAACTTTCTATGTCGCGTGGCAGTCTGTGGCCGGCGCAAGCGAGATAGAGAAAGAGCGAGAAAGAGAGCCAGGCAGCAGCAGAGCAGCCACGGAGAAGCCAGAATTGTTCGTGACGTCACCGCGAGATATCACTCGCGGGTCGGCCATTTTGTGAGTGTGTGCACAATATCCAGGATATATTTGTGTCCGACGAGCGAAGCGGCGGTGCAGAAGGTGGCAAATGCCAAGGAACCAGAGCTCAAGCGGATGATTTAAATTGAGGACAAGACCGGGCGCTGCTCTGGCCGGCACTCCTCTCAGCTCGTTACATGTACTGACGACTCCTTCAAAAACGCGTTCAAAATCGTTGCGCAAAACCCGACGATGGAGGAGAAGGCGTCCCTCAAGGAGCTCGACCAGTGGATAGAACAATTGAATGATTGCAAACAACTGACAGAGAGTCAGGTCAAGACCCTCTGCGATAAGGTAAGCAAACCACGTTTCTAGCCGACTTTCGACGGTTAGGCCGAACTCGAGGCGAGCCCTACCTCCTCCAGCTTGTGCTTGTCCGCCGGTCGATTTTCCCTCTCGCTCCCTCTTTCGCTTCCCCTCTCTATCCGTCTCTCTTACTCTTCGCTCCTGCGAGCGAAGCTGAAAAAATGGGTGGACTTATGCTATTCCTTCACCTGCTCAAGGGATGTCGCCGAAAGATTATCTTTCCCGATACTTAAAAATTGCGGTTCTAATTCTGTACTTCGATTATGATCTCCCGGGAATCTAATCATCTCTCATCAGCAATATGACTCGGAAATTTTTTCTCTGCCTGAAGGTCGACCGTGAAAAAGCGTCAGTGCCAGGCTTTTTTTCATTAGCTTACGCGATTTTTTTTCAACGTCAGCGGCGCTTGGTATGACGAAATTGCACTGCAATTTGGAATTATTAGAGGAGCTCAAGTCTCAGAGTTCAATTAATTGTTATTGCAACAGGTGAATGCGCAACTTACAAAGATTTGCATATTTATCGATGCAATTAAATTTTCTGTTTTATAAGTAAATGAATCATTATCAATTACATATGAAAAGCAAACATTTGTTTGACACATGTATAGAAATAGTTTCTTGTTCCAGTTCTAGTGAGTCAGGAAACACAATATATCTTCATTGATTTGTAGATGTGATCTTGATACAATGTAATATCCAGATTTAAAAAATGACTCATTGTCATGTGTTATTGCATTATGAATTATTTAACTGTAATTTTTAAATAATCAATAAATATTTTAATCAAAAACATCAGCTTATTCTCAATAATTTTTCAGGCAAAAGAAATTCTAGCAAAGGAATCTAATGTACAGGAAGTAAAATGCCCTGTGACAGTTTGCGGAGATGTGCATGGACAGTTCCATGATTTGATGGAACTGTTCCGAATAGGTGGTAAATCTCCAGATACAAACTACCTATTTATGGGTGACTACGTTGATCGTGGTTATTATTCTGTTGAGACTGTCACGCTTCTTGTAGCATTAAAAGTAAGTATTTATATTTTTTTGCAAAAAATAGATGTTGGTATATAATACTCATTACAATTATTTTTTATTAGGTGAGATATAGAGAAAGAATAACCATTCTGAGAGGTAATCATGAATCCAGACAAATTACACAAGTATATGGCTTTTATGACGAATGTCTTCGTAAATATGGCAATGCCAATGTTTGGAAGTTTTTCACGGATTTATTTGATTATCTACCTCTCACTGCATTAGTAGATGGCCAGATTTTCTGTTTACACGGTGGACTTTCTCCTTCAATTGATACATTAGATCATATTCGTGCACTAGATCGTCTTCAAGAAGTACCACATGAAGTAAGCAACCAATAGTAATATATTTTTAAAACATTTTTGTGTGAATTATTATTAATTACAAAGATAATTATTTTTAGGGTCCTATGTGTGACCTTTTATGGTCAGACCCAGATGACAGAGGAGGATGGGGAATTTCACCTAGGGGAGCAGGTTACACTTTTGGTCAAGACATTTCAGAAACATTTAATCATTCTAATGGTTTAACACTTGTATCACGAGCTCATCAATTGGTCATGGAAGGCTATAATTGGTAATGTTATTAATAGTTATTTAAAAAAAGTCTTTAAAATAATTAAAAGTTATAAAGATAACGGTAATATAATTATTATGTACAGGTGTCACGACCGCAATGTTGTGACTATATTCTCGGCACCTAATTACTGTTATCGCTGTGGTAATCAAGCTGCAATTATGGAGTTAGATGACGCTTTGAAATATTCATTGTAAGAGATACAATTCTATTTTTTTTATCGATTTAACGTTTATGAGGTTGATGCTCATAAAATATTTATTTACAGCCTTCAGTTCGATCCAGCACCAAGACGTGGAGAGCCACATGTCACCAGGCGAACGCCAGACTACTTCCTGTAAGACGTCAAATGATAAGGAAGTAGATGTTAAGGTAGGGGAATGGAATGATGCTGGCTTTATAGAGATGCCACAGAACATAACCTATAATAGAACATCGGTATGAGTGTAAGGCCCCGAGCTACCCTTACACGCCATATATAGTCTCAAGTATTATATAATGGCTCGCGTTATGGTGTCTCCACGAGAGACTAATTGCGCGCTCGCGTATTTGCGCGTAACACCATACACGTAGATACAACAACACTTGTACACATTAAGAAGAAAAACCAATAATGTACACATGTACCGAGTAAATTCACCTAAAAGCATTGAGTTTGACGATTTTCATTGTATGGCTTGTATTTTTATTGAAGAAAACGATCATGGACACAATACTTTAGTAACCGTATTGTAAACGGCTAAAAAGGAAAGCGGTAATGTTCTAAAATCCTGAATGAATGTTAACTTATTGAGCGATTAAAAAAAGTATGCTGGAGGGATACGCATCTTTTTCCTAAATGTACTGCAAAAATGACTACTGTCGTTGAAGTTTACGGGATAAGTACCAAAATGAAAATAACTGTATTTAAGAATATCTCGCGTTCTAACTGGTGTGAAAGGAGCGTGAAGTGTTTCTCCAAGCAAGGGCATAAGAAGCATTCAAGTAAGGGTTGATGCAATAGTGACTTTTATCCCGTATTTTTGCCAGAGCTTGATGTGGCTTATGAAATCAATGAACTTCGTATTCATTACTGCTTAATTCTTACAATTGTCAAACACAGTGTTCTTAGAGCTTATAAGTGGTTTATCCACTCTTATATTAAAGAATTGTAACACAAAATCGGAGCCTCAGTGGACCATACGTTTTCTCTATGCAACTTTAATCTTAATACATTAACTGATGTAAAGAAAAAATTATTCGATCGAATTTATTCGAAAATCACCGAGTTTTATACTTTATTGCTTCTTTTTCTCTGTTTCTTTCCAAGAAAAGAAATAAAGGAAGAGTTCAGTAAAAACATACATTTTCTACTTACTTAAGAAAAGCTTTTTTTAATGTACCAATACGCACTCTTGGCATTTACTTTCTTTGTCTATTTTCTGTTACATCAGATTTTTATTATGTTTCAATTTCTAAGTAAACAAGAAAAGCTTTTGTCTGAAATTTGTACCTTTTTAACTAATTTAAGACCTGGAATATATGAATCGCCGAAATGAAAGAGAAAAAGACACGTCGCGACACTTTTGCATCAATCCCTAGGAAAATTACTTAAAAGAAAAAAAAAATGCGCACCTGATGCATGAAATCACAATAATTATATTGAAAGTTAAATGATCATGAAGATGCTGACGAACTTTTTACTGATTCAAAAATAGATATAAAGATAAATGCTTCTGATGCATAAAAAGTATGTAGCTCAAGCCAAACTGAACTAAATTTATTGTGTCAAATCATTTGAATAATTGTACATTGATGCGATAATCTGTTTTTTTTGTGCGATGAACAACTAAAAACAAAATGAATAAAAAATAATTTACAAAATTTAAGAAAACAAGACCTGCAGTTGTATTCATAGAATTAAACATACAAATTAAACACTATACATAATGAATTAATACTGATAATGCTCCTAGCGTGGTGGCTTTCTTAAAATCTATAACATAATGAAGTGCCGAGGCGAACGCAAACGACGAGACAAAAACAAAAACAAATATGTAGTTATCACATATATTAGCGATTTTGTCAAGACTGTGAATCGGTGAAATTCAACTATCTACGAGACGATTTTTTAAGTCAAGTGTTCCCCTTTCTTTTCAGACATATATATTATACTATCAAACATCACATTTTATTTCATTTTTTTATCATTAAACGCGCGTACTTGCTCTTGGAAAAGTTGGATGGATTTATACAGAAACATAATAATGCAGTTCCTTTGACTTCGATTTTAACTTTTTCGAACTTTTCTGCGTACTTATTTGTTTGTATAGAAACATTTTTAAATAAGGGCTTTTGCAAACCAGCAAAAATATACAAATTCATATTATAACAACAAAATAAAAAATAATCTAAATTTAGAAATAAAAAATAAATTTTCAAAGGACCCAAACACTTCTGCATACTTCTGTTTGACTTTTTATATAACTCCTGACAATTGCGAAGAGGGAAAAACATTGCTTTCCCGCAAATAAGACATTGAAACTGAAATCATTCATAGTATTAACGATAACAATCGAATGAGTTGAGTAGCAGTACAACATTATAATGGATGAAGTAATAGACACTTAGAAATTGTATAGCTAATTTTGTATTTGCTCTATATTTATTACATTCACGAGTACCTTACACAAGACACATGTAAGAAAAGGCGCTTTTCTGGCCGTCGTTGAGCAGACAAAAAGAGGAAAAAGCGAAAATATTAAATGAGACAAGTAGAATTATACAACATGAAGTATTGATAGGACATTCTTTATTTTGAAATGTTGAATTGATTTTCCTTTTGTGGATATCCGTCATAAATCAGAAAACTATCGATATCGACTAATCGCGTTGTAACTAATAAAACCGTAATAAGCTTTACTCTTTTTTATAAATATATATGCAGAGAGACGCAATACGCGAGATTTTCACATCACAGGCGAGCAAGTTGACTCAAGCACACGCACGACAATACGTTTTTCTTATTCTTTTTTTATCTTGCCATTTGAATGACAAAAATTTCAGAAACCTTCGACATTGAATGAAGATAAATGCGTCTAAAGAGAAATTATAAATGTAGAATAAAGTCAAATACCGACAATAAAAATGACACATTTGAAATTCATAACTATTGAAGACTCCAAACTAAAAATAATCAAATCAGAATTTCATTAAAAACAGCTTAGCTTTTAACAGATTTTCTATTATGAAAAGAGCTATTATAGTCAAAAAGATCTGATTTCAACTTAAATATTCAAGTTATGCCGCGATTTGAAGAAAGTAGAAAGAAAGTTTAACGAAATAGCTATGATAAGGTGAAGCGATCTTTTCTACCGACGAAATTTTCTATCATATAACGTTTCTGCTCTACGTACAGGTATTATTTATGACTCACGGAAATTTTTTGATACTGTATATTTTAAATGAACTTGAACATTCTTCCGATCAATATTTGTCAAATGTGAACTTTGAATAACTTCAATTTTTTTGCAACTTTGAATTCTTCTCTAACAATCTTTAGCATTTATTTACAAACAGCATTTATGACACCGATTTTATTCAAAACAAGTGGAAGTGTTAACACATTGTCACTTTCACATTTTTTCTATTTAAATAAATCCGAAATGTAATCATCTGTTGTGATAAGATAATGTACACATGAATTAAATATGGCAAATTTGTACACTTATTCTTACAATATACATTTTTCAGATTAACGACCGTTCGCTAATAATTAGAGCATTTTGTAAATTTTTAAACAGTATTATGCCAATAATTATTTTTTGCATTTAAATTGTACACCAAGCACCCATAGAATTAAATTATATTACCTTATCTTTAGATAAATTTTGTGGTTTTTGAACTTTTTATTTTTGATCAATTCGTTTTAATATTTATTGCACTCCACATTTTTCAAATGCGCAATCGAAGAATGTTCAACGAAAATAGAAAACTTTTGCTTATCTTTACTTTTCGACGCGAGATAGAAAAGCAATAAGTATGTATGAGTGCTTTGCGGCAAAAAGTAAAGACCTAGAAAATATTATTTCCTCCTATTTTAATTACTGTGTGAATTCATTCAAAGGAGAATGTTTAATAGCTTAAACATGGTAATCTGTGTCGATATCTGACTCCTTGTTATATTTATTTTATATCTGTTTCTAATTATATCCATTGAATTTTATTATCTCATAATTATACAAAACTGCAAAACAATCGGACTTTATGATAGGCTAAATCTAAGAACTAGATTCTTTAATCAATACTATATTGAAAACCAGGAAACTTCATATAAGTTTTCTTCACATGAAAAAACCCGTAATTAATATCATTATAAACTATAAATATTATATTTGCTTATTTGAAAGAAAATCAATAATTTTAATTTAATTACGTAACGTTTATAAAAATTATTATGGTAGAAAATTTTATCACCTGCATTATTTTACCTTATTATAGAAGAGTGCATAGATTTTGAGTTCATTGCAATAAACATTTAATATTTAGTTTAATATTTAGTACACAATGTTTAAAAATTATCTAAAATACTAAAGCGCGGAACAATAAAAATGTCATTACTTCCATTTACTTGTAAAATACCTAGCGGTAAATACATACGTTTCAGTCCCGTGCAAATATGGTTATTAATTTCAATCAATTTTTCACTAAAAGGAGATCAAAGAATGTCCAACCGATACTACTAGGAAACTAAAATACAAAATGTGAGCAAATGCTGCTAAAATACAGTTATTGCGTCATCTTATCACAATAAGGCAAAATAAATTAAGCCTTGTTATAGTATTTCGTGCGAGTGTTGGTCCCTCATCTTCAAATTTTGTTTTTTTTTAAACAATTGTCAGATTATTCGAAGAAAAAAGAATAAAATTATGCATTGAAAAAAAGAGTTGTTTTAGAAAACTTTTATCAACTTTATTCTTTAATTTTATTTTTAATATAAATATATTTTACAAATATGATCAATTATTATAGTAGTGATATGTTATATTTATAAAACATAATTAAAGTTTTTTTATAAAATATCCCTGAATTTTTTAACTATTAAATAAATAAATTAATGTTATTGCAATATTGAGTTTAACAATTTTTTTTTTTGCTTTTTTCAAAAACAATGCTGTTTATATAATAAAATTATAAAAATATTTTTCTATCAAGAAACATGGTTCTCAGAAAATAGATTTGTACATTTCTGAAAAATCAGCGTTCTCTTATTTACATAAGTACTTAAATAATTTATCTTATAACATTTAATTTTGCATTTAAGATTGTCTACTTGAGTTCAAGAATTTTTTTTAAATTAAATTTTTTATTTTGATAACTGGATATCCAGTTATTTAAGATTTATTGTCAACATTTTTTTTCTATTTCTTTTCAATAAATATAAAAATAAATTATCTACAATATTTAAAATAAAAATATGTTTATTTTCATATTTTTATTCCTGTATCTAGATTGAGCATTTGTTTCATGACCTCATAAGTAGCAAAGCTAGTAGCCACCATTGGAATAGCTCTTAAGTAGTTTATGCTCATTCCTCGATAAAGTCCTTTCATAATACCATTTTCGCGATAAATCGTCTTCAATGTTAACAGCATACCCGTGCTAAAAAAATAAAATTCAAAATTTTTTAAACGTGCTTGGTAAATGCAGTTCTTTTCGTTCTTAAAATAAATGCCTACCTGAATTTGTGAGTTTCTGGATTCATCATTGCTAATTGCATCCTTCTTCTAGTTACATCTAATGGGTAAGAAAAACTTTGTGCAATTGCTCCAGCAATGCCTCCACACAGCAGCTTAGCAGGAATTGTCAATACTAGCCCACCTAGGTAAAAATTTTAAGTCTTAATAAAAAGTGAAGAAAACATTATTATCAAACATTATTATCATAAAAGATTAACAAAATTTTTACCAGTATTTTTATCACATTTGTTACATAAACTGGTTGGAAAGTATTTCATACACATATACTTTAACTTTTCAAATGTGTAAAAAGAAAATCCTGCATATGGTATCATACCACAAACAGTTGGTAAAAATCCTCTGTATAATGCCCAGAAACCTCCTTCCTGAAATAATAAAACTGCCTTAGTCTTTTTATATTAGTAATAAAATACAATATGAACAATACAAACATCTTTAAAAATTGAAACTGCAGCGTGAACAATGCCAGTATAAATATGTTCTCCAGTTACTTGGAAGGCCAGCCTAGCTCTGATTGTATCTAATGGGTAAGTGAGTGCAACAGCTGTAACACCTGCACATGAACCAGCAATAAACTTGTCAGCATGTGTGCGATTACCCAAGACCTTACTCAAATACTGGAAAGAATATTTTAAATAATATAATTTTAGTCAAATTGTATTTAAATATTATAGATGTAAATTTATCTTACCTTCTTGTAAATCTCAAAAGATGAGAATTGTGTGGCTGCATAAGGAAATATCCTCACCATCTGAGCAAAGTTTCCTTTGTAAAGAGCAAAGAAATGCTCACGGTGAATAATTTCTTTCAGCCCAGAAAATACTCCTGTATATTAAAACAGGTTTTAAAACTAAAATTTTCAGAAAACAGTAAATGCTGTAAAATAAAATTTAAAACTTTACCTAAATGTTTGTAGTGGTTACTGTGTGCCTGCAGTAAAATTTTTATTCTATCCAGAGGAGCAACTGTGGTCTTTGAGCACATTCCAGCAATACCTGAGAAAGTTGAGTAAACCCATTATAAGAATGAAATTAACACACATTTGAAAACTCATTATAATAATAAGCTAAAAAACTGAGAAAAACAACTGAATCTTTCAACAAGCATTATAAAAATAAAACAAATAAATGAAGTGCGAACCACCGGCGATGAAATTCTTGACGGCATTTTCCAGCTTGTTGTCAGTTTGTACTTCAAGCGACGACATCGTTTCACTTTTCGCGCGCGGCCTCAACTCTCACGGAGGAATGCCGCTGCAGCCTCGACTTTTAGAAAGCAAAAATGCCGCGGGAAGAGCCGCCGCGGCCGCACACACGCGAGAGAGAGAAAGAGAGGGAGAAAGCAGCCGCAGACTGCTGTACGTTTTCCCCGGGAGAGCGAGAGTCGAGTTGTCCTGGAATGGGAGTCAATCACCTTGACTGACACTCGTCGGTTCGACTCTTCTTCCTCCGCGGCGAGAGAGGTGAGAGTATGGTTCCTCGAAATTCAGGTTATACTTCCGTTAAGTAACGTGCACTTTGCACTGTCAATCGCCGCACGCGCGCTGCTGCTGCTGAATCCGTGTGCTATGCGCTATGCTATCAGCGCCAGAGATACTATAGGTATACTTATATGTCGAGAAGCAAAGTCCAACGACGAGCAGCCGGAGCAGCCGACTCTCGCTTGCCCCTTCCCCAAATTCTTTTAAGCTCTTGGCCAATCGAAAACAAGTACCTTTCTTTTCTTGCACTGCTGTAACATCAGCGAGTGTCATTACGTTACTTTCTTATGTAGAAATTATTTTGAAAGAAATTTTAAATCTCACAATTTTGTCATAAGTGTTTCTAATTAGTATAGAAATCTTAATTTTTGCTGATTGCGACATCAAAAATAGAGCAAACTTTTGAATGACTAATACTGTTTGAAGTAAGGGGGTGAAACTTAACAGGTACATCTGTTGATACCACGTGTGTTCGATCTTCAAAGATGGCCATTATTATTTAAGACATAACCTCTGAAATGTCAATAAGGAATTCCACTTCTTGACAATGACAACCCCGGTTTTATCAAAAGGGCAGCAGAGAAAGTCCCTTTCAGGCAAAAAGGGCTCAGTCAAAGGTTTAAAAAATGTATTGGCTAAGCCATACAAAAATTATTGGTAATTATTTTTCAATTGTTCAAGTTGCAAAAGTAAATTAATTCGTCAAGGTTTATGTTGTTTTGTTATTTTTCTAGGCCGGTTTTGAAAAACGATTACGGTGCTGCTTTGGGAAATATTTTAAAAAGGTAATTTTCAATCAAATAGAATGTTAAATTTAAATTTACTGATCTTTTCAATGTTTTGCAAGACTGCTTCCAATATTGAAAAGGCCTGAAATAAAAATACCTTGGTCAAAGCTTCGCAAACTGAATAAAGCAGAAAGGAAAGATACTAAAAGAAATGCTACAGTTGAGTGTAATGTTAGCTACGACAAAGACATAGCGTAAGTTATATTATATATTATATATTTTATTGTAGAAAAAAATCTTTTTCATAGATTTTTTTTTTTGTTAATTTAGCAAATCAATAGTATTTGGAATTAATGAAGTTACAAAGTTATTAGAAAAAGATGATGTTTCCTGTATTTTATTAGATGTCAGTGTTGATCCTTCACAATTAGTAAAGCACATAGCTGATATGGCTAAAGATAAAAATATACCTGTTATGTTAATATCTTTTTTGAAAAAAGTCACGTTAGAAACTGTAGGATTTGCAGCTGCAGCAATTGGCTTAAAGGTAACTTTTTTTAATAATTTCAATTCAGAATTAGAAATTTATAAATTATTATTTTTAGAAACATGTTAAAGATGTGCAAGAAAATTATTTTTATACATTATTTGAAAAAATTACTGAATTATCATCTGAATTACAAAGTACGAAAGGTCCAGTTACGTTATTTCAAGATGAATCATTTATAGATGGTGAATGTAATGAGGATCAACTAAAAATAGAGAATATAGAAAAAGAAATTAAAGAAATGAAGCAAAATATTGTGTCAACAGATGTTTATTTATACAGGTCATCAAAAAAAGAAAGAGCGTTTCAACCTTTAAATGCATCCAAAGAAGGACCCAAAATTGAAAGTTCTGAGACTGACTTTGTTAAGACTGGCTTTATTCCTATAGACAGTGATAAATTCAGCGTTGAAAAGATATCTTCAAGAATTTGTGAAAGTCTAAAATCTAAAAGTGATGATGAAAGTGGAGAAAAAGTACTGTATAATACAACTAAAAAAGTGATGAGTTATTCAGAGGAAACTAACAGGAATGGTAGTAAGAAGAAAATTGGTTATAAGCCTTTGAAAGTCAAAAGATTGCAAGGTAATGAATGTCGAATAAAGGCTACTAAAGCTTCAAAAGTTAAAAAAAAATAATACGATTATAGTTTTTATAAATAAAAGAAATGTATTTTTATACAAAAATTGTACACTATTTACAATGTTATCTTATAGTTACAAATTTTTTTGATTTTGTAAATGAAGTTTAGAATTTGTTGAGTATTTCTGTAATATCAAACAGGTAAAGTCGAACTAACTTTGGACTTGAACATTCTTGTAAAAAACATCAGTCCTGTCGTTCCACCAGGTATATGACTTATCAAAAATGTTAACATGGAAATTAATTGTAGTACTGCACACAAAACAGTCAATGACGTAGATTGTAAGTGAAGAGCAAAGTACAAAGTCCCTGTTAAAGTAACCATATATGTAATGGAAAAACATCTTCTTTCTGCAGAAAACAGTGATTTTATATAACTCATTGGACCCCATAAGAAACCAAAACTGGAATAATAGACAAACATTTAGTTTTTATTTATAGAAGAAGTATGGAAATAAAAATGTTAATTGATTTTTACCTCATTAAAAAGAATAAACTCCCTAGTGAGTAGAGAAGAGCAAATTTCCTAGCTTTTAAAAGTAATACTGGGATGTATATGGCAGATAGACAAAAACAAAGAATTCCCAGTACAAAACATGTTCCAAAAGCGGTCAATCTTTGCATTCTTGTCTGCAGTAGGAAAAAAGTAATTATTGATTTCATTAAGTAAAATAAATAAGACCATTATTATTCATTTTTATTAAATAATGGGATTCAACATATTTTATCAACTTGAAGGTTACATTTATTGCACTAACCATAGTAGGACAACAATCTTTCTGTGTCTCCCTGAGCCATCCTGATGACTCTTCTCCATCTTCTTCTGCATTTCTGCCAAGCCATTTTCCTATATTAGGTTTTGGAATAACTACCGATAACAAATTGTTTTTATATTGTTTCTCATTTTTGTTACTAATAAGATATTCGTTTAGTTCCTTGTTGAGATCGGCCATTTTGACACGTAAACCTACCAGTGTCAAAATGTGTTTACAAATTCAGACGGTAAAGTCGGTTCTGCCTTTATCGATTTAATGTTTTAATAATTATTCTTGAAAATTTTTTTGTTTATTATTGCTATTTCAGTACTGCAGTGTTAAAATAAAGTATTTAATAATAAATAAGTAAGTATTTATATGGAAAAAGTGTGCACAGTGATCGTATGAATTTATAAAAGTAATAAAATTCACGCTTTAATTATCTACTTGTATTAATACTTTTATTACTTTAAGTTTAAGCTTAAAAATGAGGTCATAAAAGAAATGAAAGTTATAATGTATGTTTGTAGCATATGGTTGGAAATTATAAATTTTATTCGATTTAATGACTGGAATTTAAAAATGAATTTTCTCATATTCTATCCAGGTCATGCAGTGTTAAATGATTGAATTACTGATGTCTATCTGGGTTGCGAGTCATAAAATAAATAAATACAACTTTTTTTCGGATTTTCAAACTTATATTTATTTAAACAAATCAACATTGACCTCATATTATGGGTTGCATATCGTATCGTTTACATAAATTATTATGCATTGCTCTACCTCGCAGAACAAATATTCCCTGCATCACGCCGTATCGTTCGTTACTTTATTATTTTATTTTATATAATTGTCAGTATTTCTTTGTTGGTATTGAGTTCAGATTATCACGAAACATTCGAGGGGGGATACATCGGATATCGTTTCTTACTTAAAATTTACAGTATAATATCAATGGTAATGCTGGGCTAGAAAAAATCTTGAGCTTCAATAGTTCTAGTTTTCTTATAGTTTTCGATTGCAAAGTATACAAAGCCTAGACAAAATTGGAGCCGTATAACGAAACGGTACAAATGAACGCTGCAATATCACGTAATTATAATAAACAGAATTATAAGAAACAATCACATTTCAAATATGAACTACAATCTGTATTACTTTTTTTGGTATTTTGCTGTCCCTTTCGTTAATTAATACTATGGCTCTATTATTTTGCTTTTTTTTTGTTTAATTTACTTCTTTGAAAATCTTTCGTTAAATACACGGACGAAACTGCTAATTCGACAGAAGGGAATTTTTCCTAAATGATTGGATTGCAAACGAATGACACTGGCTTAGGTTTATACAGTATACGTCGGGTGTATGTTAAGAGTTTCATCGTTAACTATTTTGGCTTCTGTTCTTTTCTCGCACACAAACACGCGCTCTCTCTCTCTCTCTCCCTCTCTCTCTCACATCCCTTTCGCTCGGCAACTATCACTCTTTTCTCACATTTATGCTAATGGCAGCACGAATACACTGTACTGTAGCATATTTAAGTGGTTCGTCCTCTCGCTTAAAAATGAAATTAGAAATGAAATTGAATCGCTAAAGAGAAGTGTTTCACTAAATGCAAAGCCCCCTCCTCGGTTCGCGCTCTTATTGGATTGTCGAACTTAGGCGAACCTCAGAGCGAGCCCTCGACTTTCGTCCTGCGCTCGACGGCCACCTATGAGCTTCCCGCCGCTGTCCGGTCGCGCGAGCGACCTTTCTGCGGTGAAAAAAGTCGCCATCGAGCTATTTTCGGAAGGGGCATCGATTTTCCCGCCCTCCCTCCCTCTCTCACTGACGAACTCCGGGCGCTCGAAGGGTTTGGTCTGCGCGAACTCACCCTAAGACAATCGGATTAATAATTCAAACGTTTTCCCGTTCACGATTGGACCTATTTATTGTTATTCTCCTATGAGTAAAGTTTATTATATGCTGAATGATTGGGAAATATCACGAAAGAAAATATCACGTTGAATTATCGATCGAGGTTGCTTCGTGCTCTCTCTCTCTCTCTCTCCCGCTCTGCTCTCTGCTCTCTGCTCTCCTGCCTTTTGCTTCCGTTCGCAACTAACTCAGTCCGCTTTGTCGAGAAGCAGAATAAACGGATGCTGGTCTGCTTTACACTTCTGCGGCGTGTACTCTGGCGTGGGTGTCGAAAAAACTTGCAGTGCCATGCGAAGTTATGTACACTTTTCGCGATACAAGAAGAACAATATGATTTGCTACGCTTAAACTGTACTTAATAGCTACAGGACAATCGTAATATAGATACTTGATCGGTAAATGAACTCGTTTGCGTATAGAATGTAGAAAATACGAAATATTGCGCCTTCTTTTGGTCAAAGAAGGGAGCGACGATGTCTTCCTCGATCGCACGACGCGCGCGCTTTTTTTTTTTTCATCACGACCACCCTCTGATTCGAGAGCTTATTTTTATTTATACACCTGACGTTCCTTATTTTTTACAACATTGTTTTAGCTTTTACTCTTTACCGCGAGCCAAGTAAGATCGCGTGCATCTTTGATTGAAACCAAGCCCATTAATCGTTAATAAAATTCTCTCGACAATGATTTCAATAAAAAAAATATGTAAATATCATCGCATATGAAACGCCTTTAATATTTACTCTGATTAGCGTACAGTAATACTTGCTTGCTTTACACTTTATCAAAGTCTCATAATTCTTGGTAAATTTTAATAACGATTAATCGATTTCACATTTAACAAATTCTCTTTTCTTAGAGTATTTTTTCCTCTTCTCCTTCGATAAATATATAATTTTAACGTTAGAATGTCTCTGGTTCGTCGTGTCGGTAGAAAAGAAAGGATCGCTAAATCGAAAGTTGCAGGCGCGAGTCTCGCGGGAACGAAAGCAAACAGTTGTAACTACGTTCGGAAACGAAAGAGTCGGAGCCGAGAGGCGACTAAAAGAGTAAGTTGAAGAGAGCCTTAAATTTTCTTTCATTAAGATACTGATCGCAATCGATCAGCAATTCGGCAGGAATCAAGAGAAGTTCGACATTTGCTTAAATACTTATACGTTATTTATCATATAAACGCGCATAATCAACAAACGAGGTTCTCGCATTTATATTTCAGTCTACGAAAGAAGAAAGGGAAATGAAATATCGAGCCATCAGTTAGCTGGTAGTTCACTACTTATACGTTTAATTAAAGAGAGCAACTGGATAACGCTAAGCTTATCCCGGCATAATGCAACGTCTTTTTATTATTATTTTTATCATTTTTTTTTTATTCTGTTTATTTATTTATTTAGTTTTTCTTTAATAATTCTCTTAAACGCGCAAACGTGCAAAAGGTTTCCCCGAGAGAAAGTATTTGCGTTGCGCCCTAGTCAGACCATTTTTCGTTTTGTCGTTTAAGTACGTAAGTGGTAATATTGCACGCGCCGGCACCAGAGCCGCCCATTGGCGGGTGGCTCGCTTCAAATAAATTAGGTTTACAATATTCATCATGATACTTGTGTGTACGCAAACGACTCTTGCTAAACTCAAGCGATTTAGCAGCGTCGCTCGCGTCCTTACTGGTTTTTTTTTTTCTTACTCATGTTTAGCTCACGAAGGTACAATCGATAATAACAACAAAGTCGCATTTCTCTCTCTCTCCCTTTCACTCTCACTCAGCACTCACTCGCACGCAATTTTGCCTCTTTCTCAAGATTCTCGGATCACGGGGCCCCGCTCTTTCAAAGTGGCGCAAAGCTTACAATGTGATCCTCGAACTGGAAATGCTGGTACATTTGTTTTTCGAATTTTTTTTTTCCTACGCTCGTCCCTGTATTCGTTCCCCAAACGAAGCGAGTTCGCCTGATTCCCTTCTGTGCCTCGTCACTCCTTAATGCAGACTACTTAAGATCTAAACTCGTAATACTTAATTTTACTAAGTATCATAATATCGCTAAACGTATTGTTGGAACGCACTATGAACTTTATTTTGTTACGTACTGGTATCAAGTCAGGAAAACGTGCCTGGCCCTCTTGCCGCAGTGTCTCGCGCCTGGAGTCTTTCTCTCGCTTCGGCATACGCGAATCAAAAGATTTCTGTAGAAAACGTCGCGGTGGCGGCCGCCGCTATTCCATTCTCCCGCTCCGTAAACCCTTCGACCGCGGTTCAGCGCGTAGTCCCCAATAAAAGAAAGGATCCGAGCACGACCTCGCCTGGTAGGCCACTCTTGACGTGTGCAGAGCTCAACGATTCGCTTTTCTGTGCGCGCGCGCGCGCGCGCAAGGTGGAAAAAGAGGTGTTCGTGAATTCTCGTCAGTCAGGCCTTCAGCGGAAGCGTAGTGTGTTTTTCTCTTTCCTCTTTCTGCCGATCGGGAGATACTGAAGCGAAGAAGCGCGTTTTATATTCAGCTGGGAATTGCGGCGAAGCAAATGAAGCCCTCACTAAATCCGGCATCCGAAAGATCCCCCTTAAAGCCCCGAACCGAGCCTCCCCTCTCTGCATCGTGAAAGCTTCGTTGTTCTGCGTCGACGAAAGAACGTGTGTGTGTCTGTGTGACGGCGGGAGCGCTGCTCTACACGGTGGTCACGTACTCCCTGAGCTCCTGCCGCTCCTGGGCGTCGTCGTCGGCGAGCCAGGAATCGCCGTAGCGCGCGACGTCCTCGCTCTTGGCCCGGAAGATGAGACCGCGCTTGGTCGACTCGCTGCGGTGGCTGCGCACCTCCTCGCTCAGCGACCTCTTGCTCGCGTCGATGTGCGGCACGTCGAGCAGCGCCTTGGAGCGCAGCAGCTGCGGCCGCTGCCTGCGGGTCTCCTCGCTCGTCGCCCGCGACAGCACCAGCTGGGGCTGATGCTGCTGCTGCAGGCGCTCGTCCAGCCGCGTGCTCTCCTGCGACTTGGCGCGCAGGGCCTTCTTGCGGCTCGAGCGCACCTTGAGCGTGGAGCGCTTCTGCGGCGGCGGCGAGGGCGGGGGCGAGGGCGACGGCCGAAGGGTCGTTTGCTTGCGGAGTAGCTGCTGCGGCTTGGAGGGCTCCTGCGGCGCCCAGACGGGCGTGGAGAGGTCGGGCGGCGGCGGCGTCGGCGGAGGCGACTCCTCGCGCCAGGCGCCCTGGTAGATGGGGAAGGCCGAGACCTGGTTGAGCAGCCGCCAGCGGAAGTCCTCCTCCTCGGAGCGCTGCGGCGTCGTCTGCGGCGGCGGAAGGTGCGTCGGCGTGATGTTGTGGAAGGGCGACCAGTGCTTGGGCGGCGAGTCGAGGGCGGCCTCGTCGATGAGGACGGCGGTGTCTGGCTCGGGCTCGGCCGGTCGCGCGGCCACGGGCGACTCGCCGTCGTACGGCACCCACTTGATGTCGCTGATCTTCTTGGTCTCGCGCTTCTTGATGCCGACGTTGGGCAGCGGCGAGTAGCCCTCGTACGGCGCCCACTTGGCGTCCATGATGGTGATCTCGGGCGAGATGAGCCGGCGCACGATGCGGTTGTCCAGGCGCAGCACCTGCCTGGGGTCCGGGTCCGGCGACATGCTGCGCCGGACGCTGTACTTGGGCCGCTCCTTCAGGCTCTTGCTCTTCGGGTCCTCCTTCACCCATCTGCTCTCCCTCTTCTCGGCGGGCAGCGAGAAGTGCGGCTTGACGGCCCACTTGGAGCGGATGGCCCTGCGCGCCTCCGAGGGCTGGGCGCGCTCCTTGCGGCTGGCCTTCTTGGCCGGTTGCTCCTGCTGGGGCGGCGGCGGCGGCGGCTGCTCTTGCGGGGCCGCCTGCTGCTGCTGCTGCTGCTGCTGCTGAGGCACCTGCACCCGCACCTGCACCTGGACCGGCGCCGGCGAGCGCTCCCTGGAGGAGCGCGAGTCGGCGCTGGGCCGCTTCTGGCGCGGGCCCAGCGGCGGCGTGAGCACGGGCGAGGGCCGCCGGGAGCCGCCCACGCTGGGCGCCGGCGAGATCTCGTGGGCGGGCGGCGGCGGCCGGGGGCAGGTGCAGCGCTGCTTCGGGTTGGCGTGCAGCTCCGGCACCTGCAGTGTCCACTTGGGCTCGCGCGCCATGCGGCTGTCGTCGCTGAGGTGCTTGCGCAGGTCGTGCTCCGTGTCGGGGCGCAGCGACCACTTGTCCGTCTCGGCGCTGTGGTGCTTGCGCAGGTCGCCGCGCTCGGGCCGCCTGCCGGCCGTCTGCTCGTCGCGGCTGGGCGTCAGGCTGTGGCAGCCGCAGCGCGCGCGCGCCGCCAGGTCGACGTCGGTGCGCGAGGTGTGCAGCTCCCAGCGGATCTCGGCGCCCTGGCTGGCGTGCTTGCGCAGGTCGCGGAGCGCGTCGTCGGGCGAGAGGAAGCTGCGGTAGCGGCGCATCTCGGGCCGGCCGGCCTGCCGGGCCTGCTGGTCCAGCGCGTCCAGGTCCTCGATGGTGTAGGAGATCTCGAGGGGGCGGCGGTGGCCGCAGCCCAGACAGCGCGACGCCGCCTCCGAGTCGTCGGTCTCGTCGGCCGAGGCGGAGGCGGCGCCGTCGCGGTCCTCGTCCAGGGAGGACTTAGAGGTCGAGGGTATCGCCGGGGCTGCGCTCGCTACGTCAAGCTGCGTGGGCCGTTTTCCCTGCGGCGAGTGCCCGTCGTCAGAGCGTCGTGACGTCGCAGCGGTGCCTGGCGATCCGCACCAGCAGGTGGGTGTAGCTCCGTCAAGCTGCCTTGGTGGGGACCGCGACTCCGGAGACGACGAGGCTTCGCTCGAGGCCGTTGCCAGTCAGGCTGCCCCGATCTATCGCTCCGTAGGCCTACGAAATGCCAAACAAACCTTACTACCTGTCCCCGACTCGCTCGAGCTTAGCTTTGCGGAGGATGCCCATCGAATCTGCCGCTGATAAACCAAAGTCGCCGGCCGCAGTTTCCGTGCAAGATTAAATAGACGGTAAACCGCTCTTTAATCCTGCACTAACTTGCTGTGGGCGGACTTTATAGCTCCGTACGCCGAAATTGCACGTTATATTTTATTGCCACTCAAGAATCTTTCATTCCATCCTCTTGGATTAATGTTCTTTCGGTCGCGATAGAAATGGGCATTCTCTCGACAAGGCATTTAAAATTTATAGTCCAAAGTGACAAGTTTTACTGCCTAAGCCACACATGCAATGCAATCATATAGCTGCTATTATCTTTTCCTACTCTTAAATACTTATACATTGAGTCAACAAGTTTAATTACACTAAAAGTATAAACTAATTCTGTTTTAATATAATTAATTAAAACACATTAAACACGCTTAGGTTATGCAGCAAGCATGTGTGAAACGTGATCCAACGGAAAGAGACTTCTCACAGCAGCTTAAGGCAAGACGTGATGAGATCTACTCTCATCCGAACTCTAGTTTGCGAACTCGAGTAAAGAGGAAGCTCTATTAGAGGAAACTTTTTGCCAAACTCAAACTATGATGGAGTTTTACTTAATAAAGTCATGCCTATATCGCAGTTAATATTCGACTCGCTAAAACTTTTTTATTCAATACTCGAAAATTTCGAAGTGGCAAAAAGTTTCCCTCTCGATACTCTGAATTGGCCCTTCAAGTAAAGCAACGTGCCTTCAGTTCTGAGAAGATCTCGGTGAAGTATCCAGGCTCGCTGTTGATGCGCAGCATCTTGGAGCTCAGTCGGTTGACGATGAGGAGGCATCGGTCCCAGAATTTGTCCTTGCTGTCCTCGACGAGGAAGGGCTTCAGCGGGTAGCTGATCTCGTTGCCCATGTAGCTGTACGAGAGGTACAGGCAGGTCAGCACCGTCGCCTGGAGCTCGCGCTCGGACGCCTCCTTGCCGTCCACCAGCTCGCGCACGAGCATGTACACGAACACCACGTTCGCTGGGTTTATGAACGCTACGTCCTGCAAAATACAAAAGAATAATATTGCTTATTTACCAAGTTTTGCCTGAAATTTATTCGTCCCTATAGTCACGTCGATAATATATAAACTTTTGCTTTAGATCATCAGATTTTTATTACTTGCTCCTATAAACATTTCCGCTCTGATTCGCTTCTGTGCCAGCCTAGCAGAACTAATTGTTCGACTTTTATAGAGCAGGTTTCTCATTACTTAGCCTTTTACAAAGGATTGAGCAAAGAAAACGCCACGTGTGTTTTAAAGGCAAAATTGCAGAGAGAGCCACGTTTGTTCTACAAACGATTCAAGATTCGTTTTTCCATAAAAGCAGTCGTTACGAAAAGTTAATTAATAACCATAATGTTCGGTGAAAGACGAGTGCATTCCCCGCTGCGAAGGCGCGCGGAGTGTGCGCGCGGAGGCTGCACAAAGAAAGCCGTTCTTTGCCCGCGCGTATACCTACTAGAGGCAGCATGCGCGAAACGCTTTGACCTGGATAACAATTCAATGAAACACGTCCGAGCGAATCCTCGCTGCAGTGGCACTCGCTCGCAAAAAAAGAGAGCTGAAGCGCGCGTCGCAGAAGAGCCTGAAGAGCGCGCGATATACGTACGTGCAGACGCACACTCGGCCGCGTCGGAGGGAAGCTATCGATCGAAGAGCCCTGTTTACCCTAGCCTCTGTCGCGGCAACAATATGCAATCTAGCCCACTGCATGGATCGCACTCGCTATTGCAGCCAACAATGCCCGAATTTGAAGCCACGGAATATGCGGACACAAGCTGCATGCGTGATCGTCAGTGTAACTTCTCTCCGAGAATCTTACGTAAAGCGGAGCCGAATAATCAGCAGCGACGAGAGCGTTTGGAAATCGCTGGCCCGCGACTAGTCGTCCTTTTTCGAATGTCGTCCTTTATTCGCTATATTGATTTTTTTTTTATTTGCCTATCATTAACCCATTTTCCCCGAGCTATAGGCGCCGAGGAGAAACGCCCGATTGTACTCGAGCGACTATTGAGAGCCTTCGAGGTGTCTCCAAGTGGCAGATTCTCATCTTCGAAACTTAATTATTAACTCGAAATACAGGACTTTCAATCGCCAACGAAGTTCTAGAAGATGTAGAGATCCTCCAGTTGGCAGGCACTTGGGGATAATTCCTCGAGGCGCTCATTATAACTTCCTTAAACGAGCTCGCGGGGAAAAAAAAAAACTTGTTGGCAAATTACAAAGCCGAGTTCTCGGCGGAAAAATGCGCGCGCGCGCGACTCGTCGTCGTCCTCTTTGAAGCGTGCGCGCGGCTGGAAAATGAGAGCGCGCGCTTTTGAAATTAGCATCAAAGCAGCAGCGACGCTTAGCGCGTCGCTAATTACTAGGGCGTACGCTTAACGCCAAAGGAATCTCTTTATCAGAGCGATAAAAGCTGCATCCTCGCGCGCCGACCGAGCCGGCATGCATGCCAGGATCGATGACCCCGATCGCTGCAACCTGCTGCGACTCTTTTTCTTCGCGCTATAGGCCTTTCCGCGTCGTGCACACGCCCCCTTTTCGCGAGCCTTACCGCAGTGCCAAGCGTGCGGCATATACGCCAAATCCGCTGACTCCAGTCGGCGACGCTTGCCAGCGCTGCCGTCGCCGTTCCGGCTACAAGGATGCAAGATGCGCAGGGGATAAGGCTCATCCATAGAGATCGAGACTCTGCATGTGTATACTTTGCGCAGTCGGCTGGAATAACGAGCAACGTTTCGTTTTCCGACTGAGCAAACTTGCTGTGTGTTTTTGCCACTTCGACAACGTTAATTAATGTGAATCGGCGAATGCAAGTGCGCGATCACGCTCGGCAGACTGATTAGATTATAATTAGTTCAATGAAAGTCTAATTAATAATTAATCCAGCCTAGGGCCCGGCCTGTGCCGCGTATCGATACCTATACTCGCAGGCACAATTTTAGCTCGGATATATATAATATACACTTTTGGATCCCAGAATAGTTCGATACCTTTTAATTACGCGGCGCAATTTCCTAAGTGGATTACTTTAACCACACCCAATTAGACGGTATAAAAATATTCCATCATCCCCTGAATTTCGCCCGCTACCGGGCGTTCATCATCCATTTCCCGCAATAAATACGTAATATTCCTATAATACGAGTAAGATTTGTTATTCACCCTGCCTTGCACGCGGCCCCTTTCATGTTTTTTTTTTCCCAGTGCCGAGAAGATCGATCCGTATATTTTATTGCAGGTGCGCTTCCCTCGCCTTTCCTGGACTTTCCCTGCAAAGCACTGCGTTTCGACGACGCGAGCACCGACAAGCGCGCAAAAAGGTTTCGCTCCTTAGGGCGGTTCAAACGCGCATTTGCATATCACGCACGGATGAGGAGGCGCAAAGGGCCGCGAGAGGTAAAATTAACCCTTCCGAGGGTCTGCGCCTTTCAAGATAACGCCCCGAGCGGCGAGAATTAAAAATAGAGCTCGCACGACGGAAATAGCCGCAGAATCGCAGCCTGGAATACTTATTATGCCTTTATGACTGCGTAGTAAAATAATAATAAAATCTCGGCCGACGGCAGCGTAGTAAACGCCGTAAGACGCGACGTTAAAAAAGTTTGCTCGCATATAACGAGCGTGCCCCGATGCATTAAAAAGCGGAATTTTTTTATACACCGTGCCGAGCTGCGTGACACATTTTCAATTTTAAGCTTTCTCTCAAGCTCTCCTTTATTAGAAAAGATTATTTAGCGAAAAGTTGCAGCGTATCAAAAAGGCCGCTTGCTCTTTTAAGCTCTTTTAATGCTACTTCCCTTAATTTAAGCGAGATCTGGGTTTAGCCTTTTTCGAAAATTTCTTTTGAATCTCGGCGAAATGCAAAGGCCACGCGCCGCTTTCCCCATCTACTGATCCTGAATATTTATAAATGCAAAATATTGAAAATTCTCCGGAATAATTGCTGCATAAAAGACTTGCGGAAAATTGGCCGTGAGAGCATTTGCAGCCCCCGATGGAAAATCTGCTTCGGCGCCGGCATTGACCGCGACTCATGAAATTTAGATGCGCGCGCTCGGCCGCATCGCACCGCACTGCCGAAATCTCTCTCTCTCTCCCTGCCGAGCGCGTCAAACGGAATGGCCGAGCGGCGAGATAAAAAAGTCATAGTCGTCCTGCCGGATTACTCGAGTTCAAAGTGGGTCAATCCCGAGAAATCCGGCCCATCGCTCGGCCGTATTTACGTATTTACGTAAGCCGGGGGGCAGCGAGAGATGAGATAATTGTTACGCGAGCGGGCGCCACGGGAAAAAGAGCGGGCGACGCGCCAAGCGGCCGAGGGTGAAGAACGGCGATAGCAGGCGGGGGTGGACCTCGAGCGCCGCCGCCGCCGCCGCCGCTCGATATTTACAGGGGTGAGCGCCCTGCCCTGCCCTGCGCAGCGCGCGGCCAAATGCGCTCTACGCCGAATTTCCCCAGCTCCCGCCTCCCTTGACCGCAGCGCCCCTCCCTGCACTCTGCAAGTTTCACTTTTTACGAAGCTCGCGCACGCTATTTCTTCAAGCCCCTTTATTATGAAAGGTGGAGAAAAATTCTGCTCCCTTTTTTTCTCCGCGGAATATCTTGGGAACAATCGAGAGGAGGGTTTTTGAAAGCCGTTCATTTTTACCTCTCAACTCCTAAAATGATCGGATTTCGTCAGATTGCGTCATGGTAAGGTTGTCTCCGTAAAGTGCTTTCCCGCAATAAAGAGCATCTGTCCCTACGATAATGTTATCGAGGCCGCATAAACTGCGCAACGCTCGCGAGTATCGGGAGGCGTGACGAGGCTTGACATTGGCGAGCAGTTCTCTCGGCCGATCCGCATTACCTCGCTGTTTTGGCTTCGCGGCTGCAAACACGTCGCGGACACGTGCGCCGCGCGCTCGCCCCCGGAAATATATTCTGACCGGGCGCGTAAACAACGCCAGGCAGCAGCGGGCGGAAATACGGATTTCGAGTAATTAGATTTGCCGGGATGAACGTGTGGCGTGTGTGCCCGCTCGTCTAGACGAAATGGATTATCGCGATCATTTAAATGGCCACGTGTTGCACGTGTTCTAGTCGCGCTTAAGAAACCGCGGCCTTACGATGCGCCGCCGCGACGATGTGCGCAGCTACACGACACCTTGGAACAATGATGCATTGTTTGCAACTTGAGCGCAGCCGACGCACGCTAAGTACGCGCTTCGCATCGAACCGGATTATTGCCCGTACGCCTTCCTCCTACTACCGGTATTTGCTTTTTCACCGTGTATTATTAACGGCTCCGCATTCGTTAGATGAAGTCTGACTTCGATTATGCTAATGCAAAACTTGTTTAAGAAAGTCCGATAATTTAGCGCTTGCAAACTTCGAGAAGCGGCGTAGAAAGTTCTGAGTTGTTTTAGAAATTCCTCGAGGAACTCGCGCAGGGAGCTTCGGAATAACTTGCTTATTCTGCTTTCATTTTTTAAAATAACCGCCGCGGTCGATACCTGAATTTGATTAAAGCTCAAAGAGAAGTCTTAAAAAAGATGCAACTCAAGTTATAATCAGGCGCAAGTTTACTCTAATAAAAATGTTGACAATCATAAAGCTTATCCACTTTGATCATCTATGAATATAAATATATATACTTTTATAATTATTAGTAATATTATCGTAGAAAAGCGCACATATTACGCACATACTTGTACATACAGAAAACAGTTACGTGTTTTAAAACCTTTTTCGCCTTCACAAAGTTATTTATGTATATACATTGTGGATAAAGTTAAACGCGAAAATTTTACGACTGGTTTGACTCAAACGAGTTATTGATCTTCGAATACGAAAATACAAAAACTTCACCCTAATGTACAATGAATTATAAAACAGCATTTACTTTTATTTTCTTGCGTAATAATCGATAAACTTATGCGGCTTCGCAGTTCTTTCGAAAAATTGTAACGAGTATAGTAAGGAATGCGTACTTGTGAAGACTAATAATTTTTTATAGAATCATTATTTATTAGCAACGCCATTAAAATACCTGCGTCCATTATAATAAATCCCGAAAGAAAAAAATCCATACAATATTCTATAGTAGCGTACATTTAATTAAAGCCTAAAAAAAAGTAAATCCAAAGCTCGAGGCTAACGAACTAAGCGTAACGCACAAAAGCCTACTTTTCCCCGATCCGGCACACAATATACTTGTAAAAGATACGTGACTCTAATGGAGGAAGCAACAAAAAAAAAAAAAAAAAAAAAAAGAAAAGAAAACGAAAATGAAAAAAAGATCGTCTCCGGGCGGGCACGAATATCACGTGCTACCCTTAATAATCCGAGCGACTTTGAAAAAGAGCTTTACGAAGGCTTACGCGTAGACGCGAACGCGGAACAGAGAGGCAAGCGCTCTCACAGACACACACGCGAGGGCATAATTCACCCTTGACTGATTAGATTTGAGCACACGTGTGTGTCATCGATCCGCGATTCCATTATTGCCATTAGTGACTCGTTATTTTCACGCTCGCTAGAGAAAAACCGAGGATCCAGTGCGATGCGCGCGGCCCGTACTCGTTATCGACGAAACGCAAGGAACGAGAGCGATCTCTCGACCTAACGAGCGCGACATGCGCCTGGGCACGAACACTTAGCCGAGAGGTCCTATTGACTGAGCCGCGTATCGGTTTCGCGCGGGGGACGCCGCTCTCCGCATCGGAGAAGGGATTCTGGCCGATAGTTCTTTCGACGCGACGAGTGCGTCGCCTCTGCCCAAGAGGCGTGAGAGATTCTCAGCGCCTTTAACGCTCTCTAAGCGCTTGGGATTTTCACGCGCGAGCTTTTAGACTAAATGGGCTTAGTTTTCTTTCGTTCCTTTCGGCTCCGATTCGTTACCTTTCGCTGCGATTTAATTTATTTAAGAAATCGAGTTAAATTGAGCCTCCGCTAATCAAATTACGGACAATTTAAATTTTAATCAAAAACCTCACATCTTAACACTAATTCCAAATTGAATTACTGGCTGCGCGCGCTTTTAATTGAAATTAAAGTCGTAAAAGCGGTGGAAAGTTAATAAACTTGGCTGGCGCGCGGCGGCCGGGGGCGCAAAGGAAATTGCACAAAGCGACACTTTCGGGGATCGATCGGGGGCGACGAAAAATCAAGGATTGCGCCGGCCACTTACCGCACGTGCCCGAAGGGTGTAACGCGAGGCTGCCGCTGCGGCCGGAATCAGCATTCGGTTCGCGTAACGCGATAACGAAGCTCACGTGTTTGCCGTGCGTGCGACCCTTTCTTCTGCGTACGGCTGGTCCTTCGCCAGCCCCAGAATTCGTACATGTGCTTGCATAATGTTGCGATCTAAGAGAGTGAGAGAGCGCCGCTGCGTCACCTCCCCAACACTTAGATTACAACTTGGAAATCGTACAAGAGAAAAGTGCCACGGGGGTCGCCCCCGAGCCCGGGGCGCGTTTATCTAAATGGCGGGGATTAATGGGAGCTTTTGGGAAATTATTTTCTGGAAAGCTAGATGCATAATTCAAATGCCTGGAGAGGCGAAATTTATCGAGGTACTGCTGGTTATTTAAATATTTAATTAAAAACTTTGATTGAATTTTATATTTTATACAGAATAAATAATGGTTCTCGATTGATTAAACAATGAAAATTCAATCCCTCTCTGTATGAAATTCGGGTTTGATATTGAAATTGGAATAAACTCTGAAATAGTGAAGCACAAAACTTTTTTTTAATGTTAACAAAAAATAATATTGTAACAAAAAAGTAAACTCCGCTGTGCAGAAAAACGTATAAATATTAAGAAGCGTTATAGCCCGAGCTTCCATTTGAACAATCGAGAGAAAGCACTTCCCTGCCCAACGCTACAGAAAAACGAAGGATCCGGGCAATATTTATTGTATTTACTTTTGGTAAAGCAAATTTAATGAAGCGTTAAACATGTGTCGGACGAAGAGGCGATTTCTCACGTCGATAAATGCGCTCACGAGGGTCCGGCGGCACAGGGGGCTCTCGTGCCTCGCTCGGAGGGCTGAATTGCGTTTCGACGCGCGGAAAATCGAAAAACTCTCCGAGGGAGATGATATCACGCGGCGCGTGCCGCGGTGCAGGGAGAGATAGCTTTTTCCCCCCCAGCCGCGCGTATATAGAAAATTATCGTTGCCGCACGTGCGAGATCTGATATAAAGCCGCGGAAAACTTTTCAAAGGGTGCACGTAAATCACGGCAACTTTCTTCGCTGAATATCCGCTCTACGCTCTGGCTTCCAGCGGCGATTTCATTTAGTGGAAACTTTGATTTAGCGGCTACTTATTTACAACTTTTTCAGATTTATTAAAATCTAAATTCCTCTATACCCCTGGAATTCTACTTTAATAGACCTGCACGCAGGTTTAATCGTTTTTAAAGCGAAAACGTTAAAAATATCTCGTGAAACATTGTCACGAGAGGGCTTTTTTTCTGCAGCGGAGCGACGCCCCCGGAAAAAGCCTGCGTAGAAGATGTACAGCAATGTAGGCGCGCAGCGGCTTGGAAGAAGAACACAATGCACACGCATTAGGCGGTCACGTGGCCTTTGCTCGCGGCTCTGCGGGGAGACCCCATTTGCGAGCTTTAGGGGGTGAGCGGCTCGTGTATATAAGGCTGATCACGAGACTCTGCTCTCTCTCTTTCTCTCTCGGCGCTGCTCCAGCTTCGCGGACTTTAATTGGAGAGCCTCAGGGGTCGGGCCCGGACGCCAAAGGGGCGAGACTTGAATTATGTATACGAGCGCCGAAGGGGGCTCAAGACTTTCTGCGGATTGCAATATTGAGATTGAATTGAAATATTTAGAAAAATCGACAGATTACCCCCGAGACTCGGCTGCTTTACTGCTGACAGCTGATCTCTACAGTTTTCTATAGTCGATTAATATGCATCAGCCGAAAGCTTAGTGGAGAATATTTTTAATAAACCAATATTGATATTTGACTACTATATATTGCGCTACACTTTACAATTTTAATAAAAAAATTCGCAGAAAACTTTATTCGATAAAATCAGAGAGACTTGGTCTAAGCAGATTTTTCCAGTACATCTAGTAATACTCTGTGTAGGTAAAGTTTCCAGTGCTTAAATCTAGACAGGAATTGCAGAAAACAAGCAAAGACTACTTTGCAACTAACGATAATCCAGTTAATTAGCAAAGTTTTGATTATAGTCACTTTTTCAAGGATAAACAAGCAAAGCAGCGGCAGGCTAATCCAGTCTGGTTGAGCGGCATCGTTTTTATCCGCGCTCGACGGCAAATGGGATTCGCGGAGCGCGTCCAAACGAAAAGCCGTCGGGCCGCGTCTTTCTTCTTCGCGGGGTGGAAATATACGCTCTCCGCGTGACATATTGCGCGCGATTCTCATTACGAGCTCGTATTCCCCGGTGACTGCCGACGTCTGCCTGTCTGCGTATCGAATGAAAGCCAACCCCCGAGCGCGGCTTTCTTAGGCGCTCCCCCCCTTGCTTTTTACGCACCGGCTAATGTCTGCACGTCGAATCCCCCGACTTTTGAAATATCAAAACTCCGCACGCCGGACACGTTCGTCGCTCCTGCGGGACGGATCAAAAGCGGGATCTAGGATTTTTTTTTTTTTTTCATACACCGACGCGTTCGAGGGCTCTCCTGAGATCCTGATGTTTTGACGAGACCCGACGCTGAATAATGCGATGTCGCTGGCAGCTCGGAAAATCGAATATGCGGTGAAGCTTTTTAGAAGACCATTAATTACAGTTATCAAATGCAGAGTCATTCTTTGAGAATGATTCATTTTACAGATAAGGTATGAATAATTTATTTATACAAGTTTAATTACCATTAGTGTATTAATATCTGTATTGATTGAAATGGAATTTCATAAATTAATTCGGATGAAAATCACAAATTGGAAAAATTATTTAAAAATATCAGAATTACAAGTACTAGGGATCCTTGCTTTTGATGGATACTTTGTAATTAGAAACCTTGACTAATTTTGTAGTTATAATATTAGTGCCATTAATTATTTAGATTGATGAATTATTGATTGAACTAACATATGGATACGAATTCAGGCATATGAATTCTTAACTAGTACATATTGATTTCCTCTAAATTTTATACTTAATTATTTTAATTCAATACGAAGAATTTGATACTTTAAATTTGTCAATGAATAATGGAGTGACTTTGTAATTAAAACTTTTAGGTGACACAAATTTAAATTAATATTTAAAAAGTTAAGAATAAAAGTAAATTTATTTTTTAATTATCATTTAAAAACCGCGATTTATACTTAGTTTGATCGAAGGGTTTAAAAGAGAAGCCAATAGAGTGTTATTTCACGTGATTCAAAGCTCAATAATAACAGATCGACTCGTAACTTGGTGAGCATTGAATGATGAAATAATTAAACGGTAGAGTGAACCTTATACAACCGAGTACAATGTAACAGTAGAGCACGTAAGAAGACAATTCCATTCTATTCTTGGAAAACGCCCTGAATTTATGAAGCATCCGAGTCCAAGTTATAAGTGATAAAGTTATGGAACAGCGCTTTTGTAAAACTCTATAGCGCTGATATATTTGATAATCCACGTAGCCTAGCTAGCAATCAATGTCGTTTCTAATGTATGTCAAGCTTAATCCTTGATACCCTTTCTAACTCGTAGCTATTGTTTACGTTCTAATTCTTATTCTTATGCTTGCGTAATTTTAATATTGCCATCGATTCGCATTCTATTTTCAAAAAAGAATGAGAGCAAAATGTATCGAGCTTTGGATCATTCCCTGTTACTTATTGTCTAATTCTAGGAAAATGAGTGCAGATTCAACAGTTCGGAGTGGCGAGTAGAGGCGCGAAACGGCAGAGCTTAGGAGTATCGCTATGCGGACGGGTTCAAGTAGATAGAGTCGCTCACCTGCCAGCCCTGGAGCAGTAGGCTGCGATCGACCGTCCTCAGCCACATGACGGCGTCTCCGGCCTGGAAATCCCTCAGCTTGACGCACTTGGCGTGCAGGTAAACACCGAGGCACTTGAGCAGCTCCGACGTCGAGGCCTGGATGACGGTCTTCCTCGAGGCGGGCGGCATGGGCTTCTGCACCAGCTTCTCGCACGTCGGGTTGTGCGAGCTGTGGTTGTTGTTCGAGATCGGCGCCTTCGTCTGATACGAATAAAAGGACGTGTTCATCGGCGGACCGATCATTGACACCTGTATTACGAATAAGAGGGTGTTTTGCCAATTTTTCCATCATTATTTACAACAGCCAATTTATCTCTGCGCTTCTGCTACTTGAGCTAAGTTTTACAATTTTAGCGGCCAATTTCGACGCTTCGGTACACTGCTGCTGCGTCGACCTGCCAACGAGCCTACAAGCTAGCGGGGATGTCGGAGTAACGATTGACGGTCATGGTACTATGTATACACTTTTTGCGATTAAAACAATTTTAAGGCGCGCATGTTATGCTACCGAGGTAGTAACACAATAACAGTTTACGCAAAATAAAAGTTCGAGCTAAAAGTTGAAAAATTCGACGACGCTTGACACGAAGATTGAAGCATAGGCCGGATGGGCCACGCTGTAAATTTACGCGTACCGTGACCTACTCAAACCTGTCCGACATCCCCTCGAGAAGCAGGCAAAAAGCGGCAAGAATTCGGAACGATAGCGTGCAAGGATAGCGTCGCCGTAAGTGCGACATTGGGGAGATCGATAGGGAGTGTTATTGATTGCGAGGTCGGCGCCCGTCGTCGACGGCGGCAGGTACTTTGACGGGTTGGGGGCTTTGGCGCAAGCCAAGGCTACGACTAAGGGAGGACTCGAGTATTCATTCGCCACGACAACTATCAGGTGTAAACAGAGCTTGATCGGAGAAAAGCTCACCTGCGGCGTTTGGATGTTCTTGTTTTTATCGGTGATGGGGATGTTGTCCAGCGGCTGCCTGAACATGATTCGCTTGTTCTTGTTGTCGAGCTTCTTCTTGTTGTTGTTGACGGTGCTGAAGCGCTTCCAGGAGAGGGCCCCGATGATGAGCGAGTTCTTCTTGAGGTTCTTCTCGAGCGCGTTCTTCTCGGAGATGATGCGCGCGTTGTCATTGTTGTTGAGGTTTATGTTGTTGTTCTGCAGGGAGTTGTTGTTGGCGGGCGGGGGCTGCGTGGGGGCGAGCGGCGGCTGGCCGCTCTTGTTCTCCCTGTTCTTGACGTTGTTCAGCTGCTCGTAGTTGAAGTTGTTGAGGGTGAGCTGGGCCGGCTGGGCCTGGGACGGGCTCGGCGGCCGGTCCCTCGGGCTGAAGCTCAGCACCGTGCCCATGTTCTCCTGGAGGTCCTTGATGAGCTCCCTGCTGGGCCGGCGCGAGCCCGGCTGCTCCGGCTGATCCCTACTGGCGGGGGGCGGCTGCTGCGCTTGCGGCGGCCGCGGCGGGCTGAGCGTGCTCGCGATCCTGGGCGGCGGCGGCTGCACGCGGGGCACCGAGGCCTCCCTCGAGGGTCCCGTCAGCGGGGTCGCATCCCCCGGCTCGACGGCCTCCTCCACGACGGGACCCACCACCTCGCTCAGCCGTCCTCCCAGCCTGCTGCCGTGTGCCCAAGGCCCCGGGCGAGAAGCTCCCCTCTAGAGTGCCCTAGGTCGCGGTCGCGCCGAATATGGCGGCGAGCGAGCGGGGCTGCTGCTGCGCTCTGATGCTGCTGGTGCTGCTGCTGCTGGCAATCGATACGATACGTAGCCGGCTGCCGAGCTCGCCGCCGCTGCTAAGCTGCTCTGCTCCGCTGGTCTGCTGCTGCTCTGCTGCTGGCTGGGCGCGCTGCGAAGACAAAATGGCGCGCGATCGATGCCCGCGGCGCGCCGCCTCTCCCTCGCTCGGCGCGTCCTGCGGGAGCGTGTGCTTCGGCGGCTGCTGCTCACGGGGAGAGGACACTGGCACTGGCACACATGCGCGCTCGGGCGGGTCCCGAGTCGGCGGCTTCCTTGGACTCGTCTCGCGGCGGACGGGCTGCTCGGATGCTCCTGGCGCGAGGGTTGTTTTGACAGTGCCAGCGCCGCCGCCGCTGCTCCAGCGGCTCCGCGAGCTTTCCCTCTCTCGGGCCGCCGCGCCGCTCGCGCCGCACAGGCGCACGGGGGTGCCGGACCAGGGCTGCGCGCGCAAGCGCTCGATACCGCCTAAAGCCGGAGCGGAGCGAGGCCCAGGATCGCAGCCCGCTGATTATCAATAAAAGCTCTGATCGATGCCTGCCCCGAGGAACGAAACTATCTACCCCGACGATCTCCCACCCCAATATTGAGAAACAGCTAGGGAAAGCTCTCCTGGTGGAATTCAACGCTATTTCCGAACTGTTAATTGTCTTTCGCTGATGAGCTTGCACAGAGTGCTCGATTTGCTTTTAAAAGTGCCGAAAAGATGCTGCCTTTGGCAGATGAAACATCATAAATCAATTACGTCGGTTTTCCCAGTGCTTAATCTTGCGTTGAGTGCTCGATGGCATATATGTTGAAGTATCGGGGCTTGAATAGAGTCAACGCTGATAGTCACGCTTTTCCCGCTTGACGCCGATGTCTCGGCGCTTTTACGACCCAATAAAAAGGAGCGCGGATTTCTTATTCTCGCTCGCTTATGCCGTGTTTATTAGCCCCGCGAGGAACTCTTTTCGTCTCCCTTAACTACCGCTTCGTCCAGCGCTAGCTTCAATTAAAGAGTTAAGCGAGAGATTACTGCGCCGTGCATGCACAATTCGACGAGCTCTCGGATATCGGACTTTATTAAATTCCGAGAGGGCGATGCAGCCGCACGTGCAGGAAGAGCAGAAATATGTCTGAGCGGGCCGCAGCTGCAGGGCTGATGCCTATGAATTTTTTACCGAAGCCACCCGACTCGCTTATATATTTGGCTCGACACTTGTTGGGAAGGCAGAGAAGGCAGCCCTCGGCTCGAGCCTCTATTTTTCGCGCGAGCGCTCGGCAATTTGCGAAATCAATAGCGCAATTTCTCGAAAATTTACGTCGCCCCGGCGTGCCTGTAACGAGAGGATCGCGTGCTCGTCGCCGTATAAGCCGCGGTGATTCACCAAAAGAGCCGCTGGGATTCTGCGCGTTTCTGTACAATTTTTCCCCAAATATATAGAAGCTACACTGTTCAGCGCTTTTTAGCCGCTCTTTCACGATACGCGAAACGGGAATTTACGCGCGCAGTTGTTTGGGGCGAGTTTGCGTTGTGTTAAACAACTTTGGAATTTCCGCTCTCGTGCAATTTATAAATAAAGGCATTGAATAATTGGGATTTACTTCGGAATGTAAATCGTTATTTTTTAAACGAATTTCTGTTGAATTATGAAATGAAGTATATATTTTTAGATTTCATAAGATTTTTAAATAAATAATTTACTGCAATTTCAATAAAATATAGTACTTTTCCTGCGATCGTTTCGATGAGTAACTTTTTCTAAACGTCCCAATTACTCTTGCGTTCATGATTTATTTAGGAATCAAAGAAAAAGCTCTCAAACACCGTTATATTAATTTTAGCAAGCCTGGAGGCAATGCAACTTGGTGAGAAGTAAGAAACTAAGGAAAATCGAAGAAAAACTGTGAAAACAATGTACAAAGAAGTGGGGCGCGAAACACGGTACTCTTTTTATGTGTTCAAACGCGATATATATAAGCTCATTAATCAATGTAGTACCCAAAAGTTTTTTTAAAGAAACAGAACGCCTATTATTCATTTCAGCTGCGGCACAAGCAACCAATCGAAGCACCGATAAAAAAGTAATAGCTGAAAGAAAAATGAAATTATGGTTGAATTTTTATTTGATTTATGTCAAAACGTTCGGCGATATTTCAAATACTTATAGTTTTATAATACTTCGATTTTCCGCCTTGTCTGATTCGTTTTAGGGCGCGATCCATTTGTTTTTATCACCCATTCAATCATACCACTTTGCCGCAATTAACAGCAAAAGCCTTTTATAAAAATTTTCTCCAAGAAAGAAATTGTCAGCTCGGCGTAAATCAAAGATTCGCGGAAAAGAATATTTTCTAAAAGCCTACCTAGAGAGGAGCGGCGTTTCGCATTTAATAAAACCGCGGTACTCGCTCGATTTTAAATTTTGTATGATTCTCGCGTCAGAGAGAGGAAAAAACATTTAGCGGGCGCACAGAGCTGAGCAGAGAGTCGAGCGGAGTGAAAAGACGGAGAAAAGTGGAGAAAGTGGGAGGGGTGAGCCGGGGGAGAAAAAAAAATTGAAGACTCGGAGATTTTTCATCGTCCGCGCCCGTGAACAAAGAGGAGCGATTTAGCCTCCTCTCCCTTTCTTTCTCCCGCGTCAATGGAGGTGAATCTGGGTCGCACTGCTCGATTCTGCACTCTGCCTATGTACGTATACACGCGCGCATACAGAGGCCGTTGCATTAAAGACTGCCACGGAGAGTCCTTTTTTTCCACTCTCGCGCTCGCGGACCTTGAGAGGCTAGGCTCCCTTTTTTCGATTGCGCCGCTCCTCCGTGCAGGCAGTCGCAGCCGTCGCCGCTTTCAATTGCGGAGGCGGCGGCGAAAGCTCCGGATAAAGCCGAGAGCTTCCGCCCCCGAGACCCTTTCTGGTTAAGGCCAGGGTCGATGGGCCGCCGGCGCTCCTCTACTACTCTCTGCTGCTGCTTTCTTCGACCCCTGGATCTGTGCCCGCTGATTAATTAAAGGGATCGAGCTTTTTCCCCGGGTTTCTTTGTATAATTGTATTTTCGAGGAAATCGATTGAAAGCGATTGTCTTCTCGGAGATATAGAGGGATGCAGTGTCGGGGTCTCAGTCGCGAGTCGCCTCGGGGGTCGTTTGAAAACGGCGCAGCCGAGAGCTCGACTCCGGCCGATTAAAAATGCAGTCGATGCTTTACCGACTGCTGCCGAGCTCGAAGCTACAAAAGTCTGGCCATTCTTCTTGCTTTTTACTTATTTCTTGCGATCAGACAAACGCTTTTTTATTTTCACGTCAAATTGTAGTTTGTGCAGTGTCACGTCAAAAGTGACAATGTTTTAAGAGATATTGCTTTGATATTTAACAAGCTCAACGTTTATTATTATTAATTGATCAGAAATACATATTATATTGCGTCACGAACAGAGCATACAATTTTGCTCTTCAAAGTTCTCATTATTGTTTATAATTTATTTGTTTTTGTTGTTGATTGAAGCACTTATATCATTTTTGTTTTTTCTCAAAAGCAAGCTCAAAATATGGAAGAAAGCTGCAGTTCACCCTGAAATTTTTTTGCAGCTTACTTTCCTTCAGTGATGCTATAAAGCACTTAAGTAATTAATTCTCAAAGGAATTAAATAGATTTTATTAAATTAAAAATTTTTTTAACAATGTTTATTTACGTTTCCTGCTATATTATTATACAGCTATAATTATTATACGAAGCCCACGTTCGAATTCTAGTTTAAATAATTTTATTAAAAATTTATTTCACAATGTTTGAATTTTCCAACGAAATTTTCAGATTTATAAATTACTTCAATATCCATTTCGTGCACCTGCAGTACAAAGCAAATCCATGAATTCATTATGGCAATGCTAAAATGAAAGATAAATAAACTTGGGCATAAAATCGCGGAATTTTTTTGATTAATAATCTATTTGAGCAGCAAAATACGTAAAATTTAATTTGGAAAGAAAAATATTTCTTTTACTGCGGTTCTTAAAATACATATTACATATACGTAGATTAAATTCCAATATACATCATACTTTAGATTTTATTTTAATAAAGTCCTAGCTGTCCTCTCTCGCTGAAATCGAAAACTTTTTCCAACGGAATTAAAACGTTGCCCTAAATTGAAAAATCTTCTGCTTCAATTGAGACAGTCGGGCACTGTAGTAACCTTCGCGAATTTGATCATTTGAAAATTCCTTTCTTTCGTAACGTCGAATATTCGATAGCAGAATTTTTTCGTTTTTAGAAAATTTTTTCTAAAACAAGCAGAGAAAGACAGGCACAGCCCTCGCGCGATGTAGGTCACGCTTCGGACAGATCGCACGCGCCAGCGGTCTCATAAAAAAGAGAGAATAGGTAAAAGCTCCGGCGTTAATCCAATATAACGAACCCTTCCGCGCTGAATGAAAGTGCTCGGATATAAATTCGAATTTCAATCGAGCCGAATCAAGATAGAGGCCGTCCATCAATCATCGCGCGGCGTGTTATCTCGAGTTAATTAATTGGCCTGATCCGCTGAAAATCCGCGCACGTCTGGTAAACGTGATGAGCCTCTTGGCGGCAATCCTAACCACGAGCTTGAGAATATGTCAATGCCGAGATCGATTAAGCATTTGCTTCAATTATTTGTCGCCTACTTGCACTCGACACCTTTCTTAAATCACTTCCGAGTTCATTTTGAGCGAATTTATTTTAAATTAAGAAATTTATCGGTATATTTTGTTTCTGGGGCATTATAAGTTATGATTAAAATAAAGTTCTGTTATAAAAACGCGGGGATGATGAGCGCAAAAAGAAAAAAACTAGTTCAGCGTTATTTATAAAAGTTAACTGATAAAAATAAAGTGTAAATAAAGGAGTGAAGGCCTCATATGCAAAAGGTAATTTATCCTTCAACCCAGATAACACAGTTCGTTGTAAAAAAAGAGATGAAAACATTTTCAAATCTTTAATAGTTTATTTTAAAATACAAAATTTGGTACACTACTAGATTTATTGACATGTAAAAACAATTGCTCTATTATTTTCCTTCTTTGAAACTTTAAATTACACGTCGAAAAAGAAATGAAAAAATCATGTCAATAAATGTTTAGTCGTCACAACAATTTCGTTTCTATCCAGCACTACCGTATAAACTCTAAGCGCGATATCGTCAGTCTGAATAGCTAATGGGTGAATCGTCCGAGCGTTTCCGCGCCATCGGAGGAAAGCTTGGCGCAGCAAAAAAGAACACAAAAATCGAATGATTAAAATTGATGGAAGGGAAAGACGCAGCGGCGGTAAGAATAAAGTTCGCTAAAAATACACCGGCGAGTGCTCTTTGCCGTAAAATCGGTTCTCGCGAGTTGCTCCCGTGTCGTTGAGGCGATATCGGGCCGACCTCGATACGGGAGTGCCGCCGATGTTCATCGACACAAAATGCCAGAGGCCACCGCAGCCGCGTTGCAATAAATAAGGGCCTGTTTTACATTATATATACGTGTACACGGCAGACCGTAGGGTTATACGTTTTTACTTTATAGGGGAGAAATCGAGGCCTCGCGCCCGGAGGAAATTAATTTACTGGTGGCTGACGATGGCTCCCGAGGGACAAGATGTGCCCTGAGCCTCCGGCGACTTTAGCCTAGATTATAATTCGATAGAAAAGCGCCGCGGTGCATCGGTGTTCGAATTTTCATGCGCGCGCGCGACCCTGATAGGAAATCCTATCGGAAAAGTTTACGAGCTTGCCGGATATTTTAAAACGCGAATTTCTGATTGCATTTACGTACGTTCATGATATCAGTTAAATGTCAAGTGAGAGCTTAACTCGCACTAAAAATATCACTTGGGTAAAAGTCATTTTCCGGCTAAATATATAACCCAGATTTTTAGTAAAAATGTACAATCGTGAGACTGGCAAATAACGTTTCAGATGTAGACTTGTATTGATGTTTACAAAAGGGGAGCAAGCCCGAAAACACACCTGGGCCAATCGAGCACGATAAAAAGCCCAAGCCAATAAAGCTATACGAACACCACCTATATGAACAATCAATTTCGGTATTGCTCCGCTTATACAATTTCGATTTTCCTATCTTTCCGCTTTGCCTAAAGTAATTAAAGCATCGAAAGCTTGACTTCACTTAAGAATAAACCTCAATAAAACTGCGGACAATCAATTTTGTCTGCGGTCCATAACAGTCTTTCGAAACAATTTTTCCTAAAGCAATTACAGCGACTACGAAAGGTAGTTCTTTCTAAAAAAATAGCAAAGAAAGCTAAAAGTTCGAAGACAACGTCTACCGTCAATCAATTACGTCTACGATCCATTAATAGAATTTAGCTTCTCGCGCCTTCCGTTTTGGCGCAAGGCAATTACGGCGCCTCGAGTTGGAGCCTACTTAGGCGCGGAGCTTTTACGTCTACTCGGGTAAGGCAAGGCCCCTTTAAAAGCTCGCTCGAGAGAAAGGTGGAGAGAGAGAGAGAGAGAGAGAGAGAGAGGCGGCGGAGGAATGGACGTATGTAGGTAAAGGCTCCGCTCTCCCTTTCTCGGCATAACCTTGCTTGCACTCGCGCATATACAGCTGACGGCCGCTAATCCGGGGAGCTCGAAAAAAAGCCCGAGAACGCGTCATCCCCTTTAGAGAGGCTCCAGACGGATGAACCCCCGGGCAACGCTCGGCACCCCCATCGCCATAGCAACCCCGTCACGGCGGCAAGCGGAAAATCAACGCTCCGAACAGCGCTCCGGCAACAACGAGCCGCCCCGCAGCCTGCCCGACGGCGCAAAGACGCCTTCCTCGATTTACATAATTATTTTCTTTTCAGTCCCTGCTTAGCAGCCCTCTCTCTCTCTCTCTCTCTTGACTTCATTCGCGCCATCTACTCGAGTGGCCCGAAATTTAACTCCGCCAAGCTCTGCCACTCGACGATCTTTCATTCGTCGCTTATCGTACCGCGCTTTCCGTTTTTTTTTTTTTTTTTTATCAATTTCGCCTGGCTGAATTAGCTGCGTGATTATTCCGCATTGTCGTCAACGAGGGTTGAAATTCGAGCACGCCATAGGCGCCGTATGATCAAGTGCCGCCGCTCTCGTGCAATAATAATCCACTAAACGATAATAAATTTCCATGTCGGCGTATAATATACGAGAATTATTATTTCGCTGTTATTTATTTCGCCGGCGTACGAGAGCGGATCATGCCCGAGTTTTATGGCCGAAGGATGGATTTGCCCAAGCGGGCTTATCGCTTCGAAATGAACAAAATATTAAACGTTTCGTGTTAACTGCTGTTTTCAACGGACAGCTATCGATTTCATTTTTGAGCTTTATAAATTTCGGGAGCTCTTATACAAATTTCTGCGATAATTGCAGAGGGGTATACATCAACAGATATTTTATTAAATTGAAACGAGCGTTTCTGCTCTCATTCCTGCATTCAAATTGAAAGCACGAATAATTATATTTATAATTAGAGTAGCTGAATTTTGAAAAAGTTTTCCCCGCAAATCCCAATCTAAGTACTTTCGAGAGAATATGTAGCACAATTGTTTTCCTTTACGAGAGAAAAAATTGCGGAGAAAGAATCGACACGACTCTGTAACGGTGATCCAGTTGTCGTCAGTCCGGCCAGCGAAGCGAATGATCAACGGCATCCTCGAATTATCCTAAACGTCGGCGTCCAGCTCTGGCTGCGCGCTCGCGATACCGCCGGCGAAACAATAATAAATCGATGCCCGCTCGGGGGATTTCGCTCGTGCGCCGCGCCAGTCCGTGATTTACGCTGCAGCGGCTAATCCTCGCGCGGCTGCGATACGCCGGGAAAAGGCGACTTCTGAGAGAGAAAGAGAGATCAAGTGATTTGTGGATTTAATTAAGGAGGAGCGCCCTTCGAGCTGGATGCTGGCCCTGGCTGGCCTGCTGGCGCTGGCGGCGCTAACCGCCGGCGAGGCCGTTAATCCGCCGCTCGTCGCCTTCCCCGCGGAGCGGGAGGCCAACCATTCGTCCTCCGCGGCCATGCAGGAGCCTAAGAAACTCGAGCCTAGCTGGATGCCCAGCCAGCCCGAGGTCGCGTCCATGCACCAGCCCGACCTCGCACCCATGCACCAGCCCGCCGTCATGCCCTATCCAACTATGTCGAATTCGCCGCCCGTCATGCCGGCCAATTACTATCTTCCTGGTAATGTGCAGTCGCTGAATTGGCTGACTTCATTTTTAAACCTCTTCCGAGAATGTTATTTTATCTTTAGCTTATAAAAGCATGCTTATTTCTTTTGAATGAGCTGCGCAATCAGAGAATAGTTGAACTCTACTTATACATAAATACTTAACAAGATCCTCTTACTCACAATTGTACGAAGAACTGTGCGTTTGGTGAATGTTCAACGAGTTTTTAAATCAAATTTTAAACAGTTCATTTATAGAAAATTTAATAAAGTTTCTCAATGATTTACTTTAACAGTTTACTTCCACCAAAAGAAAAAGGCTGTTTTTATAAGAAATCTTAACAAATTCAATCATGCATTAAAATTATGTACTTTCGTATTAGTAACTTTACCTAAATAATGCAATTTCCAGGAAATTATTATCCACCACCGCCCACTACAGAATTTCGCAGTGAACATTACGCTTATCCGTTTGAACCAAATTACGCTTATCCAGTCGCCCAGCCATCGATGGACTCGTCATTAGTTCCAACAGCGAAGCATTTCGTTATCGTCAGCTTTATTGGTTTGCTGCTTCTCTTCGCCATTATTCAAAATTCAATTGCTGCCGCGAAACGGAAAGATGCATTGGTGGAAGTTTTGTCAAACAGAAAGAAAAGAGAAATCTTTGCTGTACAGGATTATGAAACAATGGTAATTTTTATCAACTATAAATCATCCCTTCTGGTTGAGAATTAAAAAATTATTTACAATCAATAAGAACAACTCGACATTGCACAAAATCACAGCATTTTATTTATTTTATTAGACGTCTCCAAGATTTTAAAATGTTTTAAAACAATCATTTTACTTGAGTGATAAAAACCAATACTTACAAAGTCTTTCTTATTTTCATCTTTCCATTGAAACGGCGTAAAAAGAAATCAATCTGAGCAAAAAATAAGCGCGTCTTTCTTACAGACTCCAGAAGTGGAATCGGCATTAAAGGAGGACTCTCGGGTGCGCTGCATACAAAGAACTCTTTGCTACGAAAATCGCAAGTTATTTGAGGATCTCGGATTCTTCGGCAAAATTCTTGCCAAGTATTTAACGTAAGTTCTCCTCCTTTTTCCCGCGCGACAATTTCTTGCGCAAGGCAGAACAGAAAACTTGGGAAACTTTATATTCAAAGTTTAAAGAGCGCGTACAATTTACAGCGCTGAAAACACTCGCAGACTTTGAACACACAGCTCGGTAGACAATTAAGCAGGCAGGAAAGCACTCGGAAATCGGAAGCTCCATCCTGACTTATGTTTCCAGCTCCAATAAAGGAATATTTCGTGTTTCCTTAGACTGTATAGCTGTATCTGGGCGGGAGAATTGAAGAGGAGTTTGAAAGTTCCCTCCTGCTCTCTGCGCGTATATATGTCGGCTAACTTTTGCGAGCGGTTGTTCAATCAAAAAGCAGTAGCGCAGTCATGACTTTCCTCGGAGACTTTGAGACTCTCGCGCTTTTTCGCATCGAAAATGAGGCTTTGGTTCGAATAAAACGCTGAATTGTAATTTCAACTTTTACATCGGGTTTTATTAAATCTTTTTGTAGGAATCTTTGAGATATGATTTCGAGTCCAGAATAAAATCTCAAGAGTAACTTTCTAGAGACCCGCGTAGGTCTTAAAAAGAATTGATTTTAAATTCAATACTTTATCGATTTTCTGTCAGATTGAAATTTAAGTTGGCATGTAAGTCTTTTAAGAACATTTTAACGGCTATTATTTTAAAATTACTTAATTTTAGGCGTAATGTGCAGAGTTCATTAAAGGAACTATCACCAGGCTGGGATCGTCTTGTGGAAGATGCAGCTAATGCTGGGCTCAGAGGTGAAGATTGTAACGTCGTTTATCGCGATTGTAACTTTGAAATAATAAATGATTTGATAGAAGATGATGAGGAAGAAGAGTAAACTATACATAAAAGCGGCGTTTTATAACGAAAAAGGACTTAAAATACAGTTATTTTTTTAAAATAATTAAATTATATTTAAAAATATAAGCCCGTAAACAAACAAAAATTGTATTTATATTTAAAGAGATTTTCAATTGTATAAAATTTCTTTTCACCCTAAAATTGTTGATATAAATTAGTAAATAAAGTTAATAATTTTTTAACAAAATCTATGTATATCAAAAAATATCAATAAATGTGAGATTAGAAATAGTGGATTTAGTATTGTCAGAAAGAAAACAACCTGAATAATGGTTTCTCAATTTTTAATTACAATACGTTGTTTTGCTTGTTTTTTATCGCTACAAACATCGACATCCAGCCTGAACTATTTTAGACAGCACAGTCTGCTCTCTACGCACTTCGACGTTCTCGCTCTTTCACTCACTTACTTTTTCCGCATGCATACAATGTCTTTCGTGCTTTTGCTTTTGCACTCACACTTGGAATCATATTACATTATATAAAAAATATCAAATCACGAACGAAACAGAGGATAATGGAGACAATGATAAAATTGCGCTGGTACTTCAATCACCTCTCTTCAACTAATTACATAACACTATCGTTATTATCGTTCATAACATTAAGGCATTACGTATTTATAAGTTCTCCATCGCTCCGTATCGTCGTGCTATACAGCAATTATACGTCGCTAAGTCGCTTTTTTATATAACTTAAATCATAGACGGTGAGATCGCTCGTTGCAATAGTCCAGGCTCTTAAACACAAAAAAATAGTCAAACGCATACAATCGTAGATCGAAAATGAAGCTGTGGAGGCATCCAGCTGATAATCTCTCTTACATTTCGACTTTCTTTGCATATGATAGACTTGTACCCCCTTTATTGCCCCATTAATGGTCATTCATTGAGAATTCGCATTGCGACAAGTGTGTATTAGAAAATCTACTAATTTGCGATTGTTTTACACCTCGATTTGGGGCAAAAAAGCATCCGGATTTCTTTGAAGTGAAGGCGCTTTTTATCAGTCGCAATAGTCACTTGTGCGTTAAAAACACGATTCAATTGTTCCTGATTCACTGCTATCCGTATGATCATTTTTTAAACTTCTCTCGACGACATTACTCGCCGTTATCATGCATTTACAATTTTTTTTTTGAGCCCAAAAATGAAAAGTAAAAAAAAAAAAACTAAAAGATAGACTCTGCCAAGTGCAAAGAAATAATACAAAGATAACAGAATAAATAAGTTTAAATTTGATCACGTACGTAAACATAGTTTTTACGAGTCTAAAAGAATTTGTTTCAAATATAACAAAAATGAAGACATTTTAATACGGCAATATTGTTTATTAATTAAAAAAAAAAACTTAAAAATTTTCGCTTATTGGAAAACTTGAAAATACATTTCAATTGCTTCTACGTTCTTACATTCAAATAAAACTTTTGTCGTGCGAACAGCCTTAAAATTTCAACTTTTTTTTTAAGCAACGCACGCTAAATTGTCTTTGCTTGCTTTAAAGACTCTCGCATTCGTACACACACTTTCGGTTTCAATTATTCGTACATTAATTTTTTATCATCACTTCTTACGGCGTTATTATTTCGCAACGCACTTCTTCATCCCGAGGTTGTCGTTAGATATCGTTACAAAAGTATTACTATGTACAAGCTCCAGAAACACTGGCCTCACTCGCGTTAGACTCGCTTGAGTCAGGTTTTTTAAATTTCAATTTAGAAAATACGAAGCAATATTAATCGCCAATATTTTCAAATTTTACTGTCCATATATGCTACGTATGGACCTGAACTCATCGGATCCAAGCGCGAGTTGGTCACTTCGCGAGAATGGCACTGTTCCTTTCGACGAATCGAACCTCTCATATAATTTTAGTAAAGAAGTGGTCGAATATTTTTTTAGTTTTCTTTTTTATTTATTTTTAGGGTTTTATATATCTTGGTCATCGCGGGACCGTCACTTTTCGCGTAAGACGAGTATCTCTGGCAATTGTGAAACAATTATCTAAGCAAGACCAAGATCGAGGCACCGAAGAGCTCGGAGGCCGAAGTGGGTGGTGTTTATCCGGCTCGTCAGAAAAGAAATAACGGACGTGTGCGAAAGAAAATAAGAGAGGATCTCGCATTGAAACATCAGATTTAAAGAAGGCAGATGAGAGAAAGAAAAGAAGAGGTTCGTCGTCAATAGAAATAAAAAAAACTCAAAAATCAATTATTTTTTGGTAAAAAAACACTTGTTTACTTTCTTATTCATTTATTAATTACTACTTGTATTTAGCAATGTATTAAAAATCATAAGAAGAATAATTTGAGACTCTAATCTTTCTCTCAATTTCTTTTCTTCCTTATTCTATAGTTCCTCCTCTCTATTTTGCACACTTTCTTTTTATACGATACTTCCCACATTCAGAAGGAAGCGTACAATTTTATGCGTTAAACAAATTTACGGGACGCTTTTACAAGTTTATCCGAGCTCGAAAATCATATAGTCGTAAATAGGTCAATCGATCGTCGAGCCTACCGTATAAAATGAATCCACATTATGTCGACTAACACGATAATCGCTTACTCAATTAAACTATCAATTGATATAATAATATTAATATTATCAATAATATGTACAATGTTCTAACGCTATTTGTTCTGCCCAGTATGCTCGAAACGTGACCGCGCCCGGATCTTATAAAATTATAAGACTATTATCGCTAGAACACAGTTCTTAAAAGTTTTCGTACATACGTTTTGCCCTTTACATTTATAATATAAAATTATAATGATCTTGGCGTACACGTCTCTTTCTTTTCGTTTTTCTTTAAAATTTACGGTATTAATGTGTTCTCTTTTTTTTTAAGCTTTTTGTAAATTTTAATAAATTTACTGTCAATCATGAAATTTTTTCTCATTGGCATAGCCTGAAATGAAGTCTAATCTTGATGATATTTAATATACAATATACGACAAATTATGAATGGTCAATTTACTCAAATTAATTTTTTCATAGGAAGCTTTTATTCTGTATTCAAGGGTACGCTTCTATTTAAAAAAAAAATAATAATAATCTAAATTAAAATTCATGTCAAAAAATATTTTATTTAAGTTTTTTTTTTATAGTTTTATTTTAATTAATTATTAAAACTAATAATAATAGAAATAAATAACTAATGAAAAAGAAACGAACAATTTGGAAGACGCGACACGTCAGGAGCATTTGGTCTCGAACAATGACTACTTATTTAACATGTGCGTGGATCAATTTTCGGAAGGTTTAGTAATTACTTGTACAATTGATCGTGAGAGAATCTGGGAATGTCATAAACGCGAAGAGATTTTAATTGTAAGCAATTCATGAAATAAGAGAATCCACTTTTTCGTCTCGACGATTTACTCTGCTTAAATAAAAAAATCGATTGCCAAAAATTAGAAAAAATTTAATGTTTTATTACTTAATTTTTAATATTTAGAAATCAGCGATATTTTAACTTCGAACAATTCAGTACTTGTACAAATAATCTGCTTGAAATCGCGAAGCAGCGGAAAAAATTGTGAGAAATATCGCTTCATCGTCGAGAAGACAAATGTTATAACGTATCTATGTACATCATACGAAGCCGATTAACGGCTTATTCTTTACGTCTTACAATTTTCTCGTTCAAATCAAGCAACGAAAACGTAAGAATAAAGATATTAACTAGACAGACCAGTCATAAGTTGTCATGCTAATAGAATAGTAGTTTCACGCCCGATACAATTATTATCGACATTCACTCCTATCATAATCGGTTTATCATCACTTTATTCATCGTCATTGTTATTTCATCAATATCGTTTTCATGTCTTCTTCTTTAATATTTATATGTTAATATTTATTCTTGTTTGGAACATCTGTAAATTTTTTATTTAATTAGTCACATTCATTTTATTAGGTATTTTTATATAGATAATTCCAAACTTTGGACGATTGATTTTTAGTTTAAGGTTATCATATTTTTTTCAAATAAAGCTATGAAAACGATACGATTAACATCACGAGTTTCACAAATTGTTATAGATATCACGCAAAAGAAAATAAAAAGAAAGCATGACACACAGACATTATTTTGAAGAAATTCAGAAATCTCCCCGCCAATCTCGAAAATTCGGTTCATCCCTACGATACACGCACACCACTATATTTCTCGTTAGATCTAGCATGCTTAAAAATATTATTTGAAAACCAAGTTTATTGGAAGGTGGCTCTTCATTCATCTGGCTTTCATAACTGTACACATTTATTTCACTCTTTTTTGTGTAATTAATTAGCAATTGTCTTACTCAACATAAATGCCTCTTCAAGTTCTGCTTGGCTCTTGACAAATGTTCTTTCTTGTTGTTCTTAGTTTAGTGTTTTAAATCCTCACCCACTCGCATCGCTGGACTAGAGCATAAGCCCTAAACTTTTAATCCGTAGAGAAAACTGTTCGTAGATCCATTTGGTATCCAGGCTCGACTAAGTCTAATATTTTACTGGCCAACCTCGAAGTACCGCCAAGATCACACGAATTCACACCGCGCAGCGTGTTTCTACAAAACTTTGTTAATAATTGAGTCTTAGATTTCTAGATACTTTAATAGTAAGTCCTGATTACATTAACAAAATTTATAGAAATAAAAAAAAGGAATATAATGAATTTGTAATAATCGCCACTAATCTTAACAATTAATAAAAATTTTACAATTTTAATTACACATTAAAACATAAAACAACAATATTACCTAATAATTTTCTAGACTTATTTTGTAATATAAAAATCTTATAATAAACCGAAATAAGAGTCAATCGTGAAAAGAAAAAGCTCGATAGACTGAAGTCAACTATTTCGTCTAAACGATTCTTTTTAATTATATTTCTATATTCCTTTCTTTCTTTCATTATTCAGTAAAAAAAAAAACACGCAATCGTCGGTGGGCTTAGCTCGATGGCATACGAGGGGTTTGGCGGGTCCCCTGTGCGTAGCAGTTTATAACGATGTCGCATGGTTATCGTAGTCATAGTAGTCGTGATCGTAGTTGATGTAGCGTTTGTGGTTACCTCCTGTCTCTATAAAGGAGATAAGTCTTCATTGCAAGCGGCAGGTTCAATTCATTAACCTTCTCTTCCAGTCGTTCCTTGCCGATTCTTTGTCTAATGACTCGCCGGCAAAGGTCCATAAGGGGCAAGGGTTCGGCTGCAAAGGAAATTTATATTTGTAACTTTGTTCTTTAAACAACTATAAAAATATCCACAATAGTTAATACTTACGATCAAGGCCACCAATGTATTTCATGGTGATTTCGCAATGTCCCCACACTGCAGAAACAATAGGATAAAGCTTCTTGCCTTTGAGACCTCTAAACGCTACACCCAGGTACTGGCCTTCTACAACGAATGCTAAAGTACCCTCATCCATGTCGAGTACCACTGTAAAAATGTACAACAATTAATATTTCAAAATTTGAAACATTTTCAGAAAACTTGAGCAAAATTATAAATTATACTAACCCAAAAATTTATCAGGAACAATAAATGATTCTTCTGGTTTGAGAAGTGCAGGATATGTGATCCCATTATTATTTTTCGAGTCATGGTATAATTTATTCCTGCCAAGGTCCCAGCCCCAGCTGAGTTCATTGTTTCCTACAAGACTTTGATAACCAACACTATGGAGAGGAGCATCAGCTGTTGCTACACCTACAACGGCATGTGTACCACGTTGTCTTGTACTCCAGTGAAGTTCCCATACGTGCATGCCCTTCGTATGTCCAACTTTTCCTCGTATGCAATCTGTACTTTGTGCAACAGGATGTCGGTGGAAGGTTAGTTTATCATCTTCCTGTAATAAAGAATAGCAACAATTAATAAACATTAATATTGGACAATTTTAGATTTTAATCAAACTTAACATTTTTATTGACTGCCAAAGTAACTTTGAATTGAAAACAGATTGAGATTAACAATTAACTTGGATTGTAAAATCGCCAACTACAGCAGAGTAAGAAAGAAGCACTTGGCCAAGTCTAATTGTTGAACCGCGAGTGAGGCTTGAACTCAGAATTGTCAGTCCAACGTTTAACTGCAGCGTTTAGGTGAAGGTAACTGGTGTTTAAGCGGTTTACGAGTTTCGCGGAGGCTGCCTTTGACATCCATTAATTTGAGAACCAGCCACAGACTTGCGCGAGAGAACAAAGCATTTCCGAGATACTTCATGGGCCAACGTGATTACCTCCCGCTCTCGAAAGAGAAATACTTACTTTGACGAAAATATTCAAACTTCTATCGTCAGCGTTCCAGCTGTGTTGGGTTTGAGTCTCCCGCGAGGCGGGCGGCATGTCCAGGAGTACATCGAGGCGCGCCGGTCTCGAGAAGTCTTGCGCGACTTCTCGCGGCACTACTGATTTGTACAGCGCGGCACCGCTTCCGACGCCTACGCCGCCTCCAGTTCCTGACCCGCTTTCCCGGGACACATTTTTGACAATCCCTGTAAAAATCAATAAAGCAACGTTAGAAACATTTATTCTTTCAAAATAATCATTTCATTGTTTCAAGAGAAATATTCTTTTTTTATCTAATGTATTCTTTAGTATTAATAAAAAATTAATTATTTTTTTTAATTATACTTGAAAAGCATTGGTTGTGAAGCCCCTAAAATTTAAAATATTACGTGTGCTTTGTTTAACACGAAATTCTGAAAATAAACTGCCATTCGCCAGGATTCAAAAGTAAACAAATCACTTAAGTCTTTGGCGTATAATTAAACAAATAAGGTAATTTTAAAAGATGTTTTTCGTTGAAATCATAAGAGAACGTTTAAAAATGCAAATTCAACAAGGCATTCTAAAAGAAAAATAGCACAACAATTTTGGGAAATGTTCTTGTTTCTTGTTTGAAATATAACACAGGTCACTAACGAGTATCAAAACACACATCAAACATAGAACTGCGTTTTCGGCTAAGTGTATGAAGATGCGCGTGGATACAAAAACAAAAAGCAGAATCATAGCAACATTTTCCGAGAAATTGACACTCGTTATCGCACGTTTTACCTCTTCTCATGTTAGTACTCGTGCCGTGTATTTTATTAACTGTTGGTCTAAGTACCCGAAAACCTTTCCGTCGATTTCTAATATTTGTCAACTTTCGCGATTGTTGACAGCCTTGCCGCATGTTGTCCCTCTTTTCCTTAATACACACTAGAGCGAAGTAGTCAACTTTGCAGCCGCAAAATAATGATAAATAAGTACGCGCTCTACTACACCGACAGCCCTTATATTGCAAACTTTACCTTCTCTCCTGTGCAACGACAGTGGCAGATAAAAAGCTTTGATAGCTATAGGTTAGATCGTTTGTAGTTTTTCTCAAGGGCATTGGAGGGAAAGTGAATAAAAGAGCTGACGAAAAATTCAACTATTCGACGATGGTATGCCGCTAGATGGCGTCGCTGCAGGCCACGTTTGGCCTACAGCTGACTATGATATTTTTGTAGTAGCCTTGCGTGTTAAAATTTGAGATTTACTTTGAATGAATTTTAAATAACTATTTGTTTTATCGGAATAAAAAATTAATAGAAAGATTGCTATTACCTTTTTTCCTTCTTTCACTAATGCACTTTAGTGTCTTAATAAATCTGTACTTGGACCTTCTGTAGGAGGCAACTCTACCGACCATTGTAAAAAGGTTTCCTAAAAAGATCCTGGGGACTTTCAAGATCAATTCCGTTTCTGTCGGTAATAAGCTAAAACCGTATCTAAAACTGTTGAAAATCCAGCGGCTAATGAGCGACAAAAACCTCATTTGCGAATTAAAAATAGAACTGAACACTCGAAGCTTCGAAACATGGATGATACGTAACGCAGAGCAGGAACGACGCGAGGGCTGACAGTCAAGCCTAGACTGAGGACTTGTTGAGGATAGCTCTTGGCTTTCAGTCTATGGGCAAGTGCGGACCGCTCGGCCCGGGGTTTATTTGTTCAAACAGCTGTCGGGGGTTACCGACTCGGTAGAGGGGGTCAGATGAAGAGATGGGTAGAGAGGGGAGAGGCTTCTTTTTTTCCCCCTTACGGCTTTTAGAGGCGAGTGTATACGTAGCCGCCCTCGCTTTCTTTCATAGAAAGTTGCAGCTCCAGGGCAGGAAAAAATTTCTTTCTCTCGCGGTGCGGGGGAGAAAGGGAGCAGTAAATTTTCAGTGAGGCTCGATCGTGCCGTGCGCGGTGCCGCTATAGATTAATGAGAGGAGAGATGCTGAATCGATCTCTATCGATAGGGGCATTTGACGGAGCCGTCGTCGCACGAAACCCCGGGAAAATGTAGAGATTTCTCGCGACCGCAGCCAAGTTTAGACGCCGCTCTCTATCCATTGACGGATCTCTCGCTCGACGGCGAACGCACTCTGCTCCACCTTTTTTCGGGCCCACACCATTATGGGGTCCTTCCGAGAATCGGGGCCTTACGTGACTCGGACAAATCTGCGTCCCGAAGAAAAATTCTTGAATCTACATTCGAGAGAAAGGTATGAAGGAGATTTTACTTTTATGAGAAAGCGCAATAAGCTTTTTTCAAATGAAGAAAAGTTGCGTTGCGGGTGTTGAAGTAGCGCAAAAGGCGAACCGAGCAAGTTCGTGATTGGCTTTCGAGCGGCTCTCTTTCAATCGGACGCTAATAAGCTCGCGAACGACTTTTTACTTTTTATCCCCTCCCGGAGACTGGCCCGCAAAGTCGTCGAGCCGAGCAGGAAGCGAATTGTATTTACGAGATTGTTCACTCGGCGAGAGGGAAAGAGGCTTTCAGGGGCGTTGAAGGAAATCGTTAGAAGCTCGCAATGTGCGAGAAACGCGTTTAAAGTATAGCGGAGAGAGAGAAAAAAAGTCCTACGCATGATGGATCGTGTACTTAGACGCATGAGGTAACGTACGCGCGATTACGTAAGCCCAGCCAAGAACGCGTCCCTGAACCTATAACTGTCGTAGCACAATCGTGGTTCTTGGCTTTTTTTTTTTTTTTTTTTTTTTTTTTAACAGCGTTCTTTTCTTCGGAATACTTATTAGTTACTAGTTTTAAATTTAACTTTTTCTAATTCCAAATCTTCTAAATCGCTTGATTATTTAGTATAGTATTGATTCAAAAATACGGTACGTCGATATAAGTAAAATAATAAAATCACTTGCATGGTAAGTAAAGAAAATGTGGCCTATTGCATCTGCACTATGAACCAATCTGCTCGTTAATAGCGCATTAAGATATACTATACCTGAGAGTATTAGCAAGCTGCAGGAAAATTTTCGATAACTTTCGAAGAGCTATAATAATGCACGTATTTCCCCAACTTTCGAAGCAGCATTTGATCTGGGAAATCTGGCGAAAATTGAGATTAAAACTAGATTTCGAGAGCGTCGGTCGAACAAGCGAAAAAGCTCGTGGAAGTGCCGTAACGTCAAAGTCATCAAAGGCGCTTGTGCCATGGCCTTCCGTAAAAGTATGACTCGCGCAAAATGAAAATGCCGATCGATGTCAAAACTTTCCTTGAGATGCCATTCCTTCTGCGAGAGAGTGGACGGAGCGTCGGCTAACGAGTTCTTCCATCGATCGAGAGAGCAAGAGAGAGAGAAAGAGAGAGAGGCATCTCGGAATTTCGAGATTCGCGGAATGAAACTTTTCCTAGCGGCTTCATTCCGCGCGCGACTTTGCGCGAGAATGCTCGACATTTCGCGATGCAAATCCCCCTCGCCGGTAAGAGGGACTGCGCAATTAGTGCGGCCTGCAGCCACCAACACGCTTTATTGCGCCCGATTCCGAACGCTCAATTAATCGGGAATCGATTTCTCTTTTCGATTGATTGCCAGCGCCGATAATTTGTAGCCATTACAATTTTTTTGCCAGCTCCGTTTTCCGAAATAAAAAAAACGGGCAGCTGCCACTTGTTCCACTGTATCTCTCCATTGAAAAGCGTCCATCTAATTCGTCCGACCGGATTGTAAATCAGCCTCCTGCATACTTTAAGCAGCGAACTCGGTCTGGCAATTAAAATTACGTAAGCCGGATTTTTTGACAATTTGGCTTGTTCGGAAAAGCGCTGGATATTACGCTATTGATATGAGTTTAATAACGAAATCGGCGCTCGGAATCAATAATCTTTAATTGTGCAGGCGAACAACGATGGCTCATTGTTGCCGAACTGTCTGAACATAATAAACGCGCTGAGCCTCTCGAATGTATGGCAAAATTCCCGCGAGAGAACGAATTCACCGATTCGATCGATATATTCCGCTCGGCTGAGAGATAAAGAGACGGAGAGATTAATCTATCGATCTTGCCTTGTACGCGTTCGCCGTTCGATCCTTCTGCCTGCTCCCTCCTATCCATCCTCCTGCATTCACGATTCGCAATGGAGCCTGCGCTCGTGGCAATTTTCCACGCCCTCCGCTTTTATTTCTTGCGGAACAAAAAGAAAGGCAGCGAAAACATCGAATCCTACGCCTCCTTTCCTGCGGAGAATTCCCTAATTCGAAAATTAACAGCCCCCGGGAGGAAGGGCAGATACATCAGGCCCAAAATGCGTTAGCTTAGAAAAGGTTGGGTAGGCCCGAAGAGAGCAGGAGGGACAGAAATAATGAATGGGGATAAAAAGAGAAGAAAAGAAGGGCCGAAATTCTAGGAAGGCGTCCTGCCTGAGTAAGCAAGCAGGTAGCTTCAGAGGCAGGCCTTGACCTTGGCATCGTCCATGTTGACAAAGAATTGGACTGTCCTGTAGGCTTCGTTATTTAGCTAGAGTTTTGGATTTTAACGACCAAGAAGAACATTTTACGTATGTTTTTCTAAAGATAAATTCTGTTGAATCCTAATTGCGGTCAGTACTGAAACTGAAATTTACGGTGTTATAACTAAAGCCTTTTACTTTGTGCAAAAGACTGCACTGCAGCTTCAGGCCTAAGCAAAGGTTCTCTCAGGATTGAGTAATTTAAAATTTTAGGATTTTATGACGTAGGATTGAGATAGTGCACGTACCTGAAATCTTTTGGCCCATATTTACACCCCGATGGGGACGAAAGTGGTGAGAGCGCGTGGGATGATAGCGCGGCTCGGCGCACTGCTTGGCGATGGGCAGCTTCTGCCGAGTGTGCCTGACGTGGTTCCCGCACGGGTGGTAGATGTGGTGGTGGTGGTTGCTCGGGTGCAGGTGGTGGTGGTGGTGGTTGGCCTGGGTCGCTGAGGCGGCGTTGCTCGCCTCGACGCCCTGCGCTGCGGCGCGCCTGCCGGGGCTGCCCTGGGGACTGGCCTCGGCCGGCCCCTGCGGCCCCTGGCCCGGGCCCGCGCCCGCTCCTCCGCCCAAGGCCGCGCCGCCCCCGCTGCCGCGGTTGCGCAGCCGCAGCAACCTGCTGGCGGCAGCTGCTCCGGCGCCGCTCGCCTCGCTGCCCCCGCTGCCGGCCGCGCCGCCGCCGCCGAGCCGGTTACGCAGTCGCAGCAACCTCGCCTGGGCGGCCCCTGCTCCGCCGCCGCCACCGCCGCCGCCGCCGCCGCTGCCTGCGCCGCCTCCTCCGCCGCCGCGGCAACTGTCTCCGCTCGCGCAATGTAGACTGCTAAAGTACCTGAAACAAACAACACACCACAGTTTTAATGCCGCTCTGTCCCAATCAGCTGACCCAATTCCTAAATATATCATTTCGTTAATTCCTATCGCACCACCAAACCTCGCCACGCTCTCCGCGGCTTTCAAAATACCCGCCGCTCGTTTACATCAAGGTTATTCAAACTCGGGGATTGCGGCCTCTAATTTCAGAAATGAAAAATAATGTATTTATATTCGAAAGATTTCACATGGTCTTGGGGCTCTGCCAAAAATAGTTTTAACGTCGCGCTCTCCATTAGCGATGGAAAATGCTGTCTTAAAACGCTCGACTTCCCAAGAAGACGCTTAACGCTTAATTTATCAGTGGGACTATAATTAAAAGAACTTTAACGGCGGCTTGTGTTGCCGCTAATGCGATATGTTGCGGGCTGAAAACCGCAGACGGGCGCCGATCGATCAGGGTTATATTCTGGCCACCCCCGTATGTGCTCCCCGGCAGGAACTGATGCACGCGCTCGTTACTCTGCAGATGACATTTCAATGTCGATTATACTGTGCTTTAGCGTGCGCGCTTCTCTAATGTGCCTGACTCACGTCGTATAGGCTAGACCCGACATGCGATTGCTCGGGCGCTTTTCAAATTTCTCTTCCGTTATCGAAACGTTTACGATTACGGGCTATTTGGGGGGGCTAAAACGTGTCCTCCCTTCAACAGTCTGGCCCATTGATAATTTTTTTCTTCTGGAAAATTGGGAAGGTGGATAGCGCGTGTAAACGCTTTCCACGATAGACCTTGTCTAATCCTCGGATTCTAATACCGAAAAGAACTGGAAAAGAAAACTTATCGACATTTAAATGAGACACGGTATTCTCTTATCGAACGGTCACTGATAACCGCTCGCGTCATGAGGTTAAGCGGAATCGCAGTACCGAGCGACAAAGAGTCTTTCTGTGCAAGCAATATTTCTTTTCACCAAGTCACGAAAACAATTTTAGATTAGCGCCTTCTTTTCAGCACGTTTTCGAAATATATCTACGAAAGTTAAAGAAATCATCGAATTTCTCATAATACCAGTTTCGTAGAATTCACTAAAGTTTTAAAACCCAGTTAACATAAAACGATAATAAAAGCAACGCATTTTTAATAATATCGTCCCAAGGTCCATAAAATTCGAAATGGAAGTTGTCGGAGAAACCGAAAAAGGGGATATGGCAACGCCCATAGTGGAAAACTGCTGTCCCAAGCGATTTTGACGCAATCGCTGAACGCGAACGGCTCTGAGGCCGCGACAGTTGTTACGTCCGCCGCTGGCCGTTGATTTCCGCTCGACCGAACCGGACATGGAGCTCCCGGATCCGGTGTAAGTTTCGTTAGCTCGGCCGATATGTGCGCGCGCGCGCGTTCCCCGGAAGCTAGACGCGATTCCTCGCGATTTATGCGCGACCAGATGCAATTCTTTCGTTCGGTTTATCATAGTTTCCTAATTCAAAATCGAGCTCGCGCTGCACGGAGGAGCTGAATAGAGCCGTGCTCCCGCGACAAAAACACGTCGATAAAGCCGTAAAAGCGAAAGAAGCGCGGAAGAAAATACAGCGACCCGAAGGCTGTGCGCAGATATACGGGAGGTCAATACTTGCCGAGTCGGCCGTTCGTGCATGTGTGCCCGATATAAACTCGGCACGGAAGTCGCCTATAAAGCCGCACGTCGACGTATATATCTAGTTTCCGGCTTGGCATTGCATAGTTCAAGAGCCGCGAAATGCGCTCAATTCGACGCTGCAGTTTAACGAATAACTCGCTCTCGTCGGTGCGCACGTCCGAGCTGCGCGCGCTAATTACGAGCTCCGAAGATTCGAAACTTTATACTCCTGTAATTAAACGCTATAACGAAATTTTATTGCCGCGTCGGCGTTTTAAACGCTATTTCCAGCTTATTCAATTTTTGGATTCCCGGCCGGGCGCGAGAGCGGACTTTCATTGTCCGTGACGTCAATGCGCGCGCGCGCGCAGCTAAATTATATCACAAGGCTAACGAGTATTAGGGTCTGGCGTTTTGCAATTTTTAATGAATCCGAAAACGGAATAGAGAGAGATTCGGCTTGGAAAGAGCGAGCAGCGGCACGGCGAAATTCGAAAGCCCCGTCGTCGCCGCTCGTCGTAAAGCCGAGCATATGAGATCAGGCGACTCGTCCAAATATTTACGCCCTCGTAAAGCCATAAAGCAGCGTCGATCGACGAGCGGCCGTTAATTTCGCAGTGGCATCTATCGGGGAATTCGGGGGCCTGCCCCCTCCCCCCTGCCCCCCCCCGCCCGCCCTTCCCTCTCTCCGCTCCGGCCGATGTCGAGATTCGAACGGCAAGTGGTTAAAAGCGCGAGGCAGAGGCGCGACCGGGCCTGCGGTATTGATCCGCGCTTGTCGACTGCGCCCCGTCTCGACCGCGGGGGCGCCCAAATCCGTTCTGCACCGACGTTGCCGATATACGTCCAACGCGTTGAAAATATATATCAGAGCGTCATATACAGCGAGTGAATAGCTATTGGCACCGGCAGCTTTTCGTCCCCCCCCCCCCCCCCCCCCCCCCCCCCCCCC
>UCOM01000367.1:0-85793 GCA_900474385.1 Ormyrus pomaceus
GTAGAAACAAAGATACGGCATATACATACACACACACACACACACACACACACACACACACACACACATACATCCATGCAGACATTTTTCAAAAATCATTTATTCTTGTTCCTGACACGTTAAAATACAGTTACAACCGTTTTTCGAACAACTCCAAAAATTACTATCACAATGCTTCCTCCTAGAGGATAGCAAATAAGGTTGTCCCTAAATGACATAAAAAACAAAGTTTTAAGCCTTGTTTCGTCTCAATCCTTCCAATAGTTCAAACTGGAGTTGACGCCAAAGCAAAAAAATTTGAGATTGCAATATCTCTGAATCAAATGGACCTACATACTTCTGCCTGGGCTCATTTGATTAAGGATGAGCTATATTTTTATTATATTAATAATATAATCTATGACTAATCAAAATTTCTTTTTTACAGGTCATGTAAGTGAGTAAAAAAACGGGTATATAACTCCCTTAACTACTTTTTTCTTTAAATATAGCTATAACGGATTTAAGTCACTTTCTTACTCGTGTACTGTCACTAAGTTTTGCGCTACGACGTGTCGAAAAAAGTAATTTAATCTCTTCTACTAACGTTATTCGGAATTCATATAACACTACAGAAAATAACACTGGTGCGCTTACAGGAGATAATTATAAAACGTACAAAAATAGTATTTGATAAATAGTATTTGCTTCTTGTAGTTTTACATACTACGGGTGAATTTTAATATATGGTTACGACGAGGCAAATGAACAACGTTGCAACCGCCAAGAGATTGCCTTTGATTTTTTCATTAGAACAAAGTACGTTACTCAAATCTTATTTGAATTTCTTAAAAGCACCCACGGCGTTGGCACTTATTTATAAGATACATACAAAACATGAATTTGATATTGAAAACACCAAATCATCGATTCCGAAAGCAAATACCAAAAAAGACTGTTGTCTGAAATGTTTCTTATATATGCAGAAAAAAATAATATTAATCGACAATTGGATATGTGTAAACTAAGAGGGGAGTACAAGACGTTTATCAATAATATGACATTATTGTAGACATTAGGATGTTTATTATTGTCACTTCCCTCTATATTGTTAACATCACCTACTTATGTTAATCTTGTATAACGTACGACATTCGTAATTTGACTGGCTCTGCCTCGGCTTTGCTTCTTGAAAAATTGTAAGTTGCTCAAAAATAATTTTGTAATTCTTGGCGCAAATATTTTGTTAAATTAATTTCAATTTCTTTTATGTATAGTATTCCTTGAAAAGGACCTTACTTGAGGTCGAAACGTCGGAAATTCAATAAAGAAAAGGACGGAAAAACCATTAGTAGTTATTCACATCATTATACCAATTTCTCCATCATGAATATCAAAAAACTAAAGTTAATTTGTTGGTTCTTTTTTTCAAAAACCTTAGAAAATCGTTGCATAATTTGACATATCTGAAAGATATGTTCCGATTTTAAAGTAGCGCACAAAAAGTACAGTGACACCCGGGAGGGTCTCTCGCCCATATCAATCTCTCCAATCTCGCTCCCGAAAAGCAGCGAAGTCTCCTCGGGAAGTGGGTCAGAGACACCTTTGAAACAAACGATTTCGCGCTCGTCGAGCAGTGCTCCTTTTAAATTCAACGATGCGCGCGACTAATGGAGACAAAAGGACACCGTGGCCTGCTTACCTACGCGCTACCAATCTTCCTTCCACGAATTTTCCGAAAAAACCAAAGGCCGAAAGCCGCGGATAAACGAGGACGGCGATCGAGGGCGCGATAACGCATATATCCCTTTTATCCCCATGAAATTTCTGAATTCCATCGGGCGTACGGGTGAGTCTCCCCTGCGGGTGAACGGGCCAGTGTGCGTGGAGAGCTCGAGATGCGATTTGACCCGCAGATACTTGTGAGGTCCGGGTAAATTAAGTGCCGTTTTTTGGGAGGCTTTTCTTTTGATTTAGCTCGTTATTCGTGTTGTGATCTCGGACTAGCATCTGGGAGGAATGTTTCTACTTTTTACGGCGTGTCTAATAAAGTTGTTCCGAGCGACGGGACTCGTGTTTTTCGGTAAAATATGGCGTGTTGCGTGGGGTGGGTCCCTCATCTCATTTGCCTAGATGATTTGAGATATTGTTTTAGTATATGCGACTGTTTTTAAATTTTAAATTCTGGGGGATGTAGGCCATCTGATCTGTGGAAGCGGATCTAATCGATTTCTTACAGCAAAATTTCCCTTTGGATGTCCAACGTTCAATTTTGATATAGAAACTTTACGAAAAGGGAGATGGGATTTGCGATTAGAAATAAGTAATAAATTTAAATTGTATTTCTGTGCAATTTACAGAATTATTAGCGCGGAAATAATTTAAAGTCTAATAATATTAATTTTCATTACGATAATAATTTATGTAAACTATTACAATTATTACTTGTAATTTTTTCTCACTTCTGAATAAATAAAGACATATGAATAGTATTCACTGCATTGAATTTTGGTGAAAGGACAAGTGATTATTATCGATTGAATTGTACTTTCAAAATCAAGCAATAACTCACACTGGTATAAACTCATATTTCACCGGGCATTGTTAAAAGCAATTTCATTGTAAAAACCCATGTAGACGCGCCCGTTGACAATGGAAAATAAAGCCGCAAAACATAGAAACAGCCCAAAATCTTGACAACATTCTTGCGCAAGATATCAGCGGAGCTCGGCCCGACTAGGACAATTCGTGGAAAGCCCCGCAAGAGGGATAAAAAAAAGCTCCCTTTCTGAATCGTCCGAAAAACGCATATATCCCGCGGCGGCCGATCGCTCCTTTCTCCGGCGGCGCTATACGCTCGCGCGCGCGCCTCGAAAAAGGGCCGACGCGCGCGGCGACGATAAAAATCTCTCGGCAGCCGAATGGAAATACGCGCGCGCGCGCGCATTATCGGGAGGCGCATCGATCTCCCGCCGCTTTTTCCAAAGTATATATACGCGGCTTCGCATCGGGATCGCGATGCATACATATTGCCTCCCGATCGCGCTTCTTTTTTTCCCGCACATAAGCCCGAGGAGCGCGGAGATTCGTGAGCGCGATGTTTTGCCGCGGCGAGAGTGGAACGCGCGAAGGAGGCAAATGCGCGGTGTGATGAATGGTTTTTTAAAGTGTTTGCACATCGGAGGCCCGTCGTGGAAAGCGGAGGTCACGATGACGCGGCGGGAATTGGCGTTAAAACAAAGAGGGGGGCGCCCATTTTTCCTGAAATTCAATTTGGCGAGAGGCTCGAGCGAGAGGCTCCGGCTTTTTTGGGGGGGAAGAAAGTGGGATTTCTGAGTGGTGATTTAAATTTTTACAGGTTTCTGGAAACGGTAGGTGAGAGGTGTTAAATTTGATGATACATCGGTTTGCTTAACAGCTTTTTGAAAAACTGAGAAATATTATTCGGAAATCTGTTGCAAAAGAATTGAATCTTTTAAAAAATCGGTTCAGATTTTTAGGAAGATTCAAATTAGATTGTCTAGAATATAGAAATAAAGTACGGAGATGCATAAGGATTTCTAGATAATTAAATATAACATTAAATACTTATTAATCTCTTTCAATTTTCGCAAGGTAGACTGTTATTTATATATTGTCAAATGATCTAAATTGTTGAAGCGTACAAATTTCTTTTTTAAGCCCTTAATTTAAACGTGTGAACTAATGTTTAAAATAATAAGTGAATATCATTAATTTTTTCTAATAATAATAAAAATACTGGTGCTAATGAAGTTAGCAGAAAGTACATTATTTAAAGGACCACCATAGTATCCTCTGCTGAATTCACCCCCTAATCGCTGAAAAACTGTATCTCATTCAAAAATCTAAATTTCCGTCGATAATCGAAAAAAGTCTACATCCTTCTGTCAGAACCACTGACATCTCTGGACTCGCATTAGTCTCCAGCCGAGATTGACTCGGAGGGCCAGGCAGCTCGAGAAGAGAAAAGGGCCGAGATTCACCGTAAAAGTGGAATTCCGCAAATCCCAAAAGTGTCCGTTTCCTCGATGAGCGAAGAATACGTTCTAAAAGAGCATCGAACGAGCGAGGAAAATAAAAAGAGCCCCCATAACTAAGCGCGAAGAAAGAGGCGCGTCAATTAAACCGATATTCATTCGAGGTCAGCGGGGAAGTAAAAACCCCGTAAAAAAGGAGCTCACTCTCTCTCTCTCTCTCTCTCTCTCTCTCTCTCTGTCTCTTCTCCGCTGTCGGAATAATAGAGCTCGGAAAACCGCAGGAAGGCGACGCGCGCGCCTACCAGAGAGAGAGAAAAAAAAAAAGGTAACGCAAAGGTTCGAAAGTCACCGCAGGACGAGAGAGGGACTGAATGGAAGCCGAGGCGCGCTCAATGGGAGTTTCTCGCTTTCCTTGCGGAAGGAAGAGAATGGCTCGGCAGATACGGTAAATGGACGCTGATGCGACTGGTCCTCGTTATTTGTATGTTGTATGCGCGATCGCGGTCAGGGAGCGAAAAGTCAACTGCGCCCCGCCGAGCGGCGCAGCGCAATGGTCTTGTGGCCCTACTCCGAGTGACTTTCTAAGCTTGTATTTGTTAGCTTTTGTGGTAAATATATTGGGCAGGTTATTTATGAGCCTATTTTTTTTTTATAAATAAATTTACCGTAAAACTGTCTGTTTACTGTCTCATTCGTTCGAGTTTTTACCTATTATTTTAAGGCGTAACTCGTTAATTTTACTTGCAGGACTTGTTCTTATTGCTAGTTAAGAGGGAAGGAAGTGCAGGCGATTATAGTCTAGACGTCTCTCTTCAGCCTTCGGTTATTCCACAAAATTAGTAAAGTCTGTAGATCACGTAATGTCAGTTCGTCGTGACATTGACGAGTCTGGACATGGCGCTACCACATGGCTGCGATCTGTAACTCGTGAGATATTTGGTGTCGAGTGTAACACCAAAAAGTCACGCCGGAAGCAGCGTCGGATTTCTGTAACAAATTTTACAAATGTATTTCATTTCTTTTCAAAAGAAATTCGGAACTATAACGAAATTCGGGTAACATTCGAAAGGAGAAGAGTTTGAAAAAGAAAATATTTATCTATAAATAATTAATTAAACGATATATTGTAAATCAATGAAAAACGATCGACGTATAACGGCTTTCTTGAAAAATGATCCAACGTATTTAACGTATCGCCGTAATTCAAACAAAAATGCACTCTCGACGCAAAAACTCCCAAAGATTGATGGCGAAACCCGTCTCCCCCAAACACTCCTCCCCGCATCCTTAGAAAAAATTCGCCGGAAAAAAATAGCGGGCCTCTAACCGTCCGGGCGACAAAGCCGCGTGCTCTCGAAAAATCAAAAAATATCCATCGCGCCCCCGAAAACGCCCCCGTCGCAAGAAAGAGCGAGCGAGAGAGAGAGCCCCGCCTTATATTTTTCCGCGCTCGCCGTTCAAAAGCGCAACGAGCTCGGCGGAAAGGCTTTCGCGACATTTTTTCCTCTCTCGACTGGGGGTCGCTCCGGGGGTCATCGTCGCTGCGCGCGCGCTCTCCTCATTATTTTCCCGGATCAATGCTCGGCACTCGAGAGTCTCGGAAGGAAGAGAATGCTTCGCCTCCCGGTGAATGGCTTCTCTTTTCTGGCCGGTGACAAAAAAAAAAAAAAAAAAAAAGAAAAGGGGGGAGCGAGCGCGCGCGCGCGCAACTCCCCGCGGCGCGAAAAGCGCTCTCTCTGCACGCGACTCCATCATCGGTTGCACTTTCATTCATTGGTCACGGGGGCTTTGTCGCGTAGGTGACCGAGGGCCTCAATGGAATGGAGGTCGAATGAGGGTCGCGCCTTCCTATATACGTATATATACCTTCGATACCATATTCCTCCGAAAAGTCAGCGGGTGAGGGATTCACGACAGATCTCGACCACACACGCGTCGAATCAATGGCGCTTTCATTGTGTTTCGCGCCTTTTATTGAGGTCGGAGACTGAGATTTTCTTGAATTATTGCGGGCCCCGGTTCCGGAGGGGTGAGCGGGGATTGACGATGCTGTTATTGGGCCTGAGGGATTTTTATGAAGGTGCACTTTGACGTTCGTCGTCGGAGTCGGAGATGGTCTCGGGGCGCGTCGTTGGGGGAAGGCTGATTGCTTAGAGGCTCCGACGATTCCTTTTCCTTTCTCGAAGGTTGCGGTTACGGCCTCGATGGCCCGGCTTTTATGGAGCAGTGAACTATGTTTCGACCTCCTGTATACAGTGTACGTAGCGTTGTTAAATGTTTATGGCAAGATTCTGTGTAAATCAAATGGCGGATTTGGATGCTATATATACGGTCGGTTTTATAGATTTTCAGAAATTCTTTCTCTCGAAATCATTTAAACATTTTGTTCGACCATATAAATCTGCAACAGCTGCACAAAAATCAGTAATAAGCAATATAAATTTAATGTTCTAAAACGTTTAGTCTTATATACTGTAAGCAAAAAAGTAGTTTGATGAAAAAATAATAAAAAAAATATGTAAAACTAATTTTAAGCGAATAAAACAATATTTTCACAAATTTATATATATATGTATTATTCCGTTGAGGAAAAAATAGCAGCGGCATTCGCTTTCATTGTCGCGAAAATGTATCCCGCCGAGTGCGCATTCAAAGGTTTCTACCTCTCCAGACTCATCCCCTTAGGACAATCGCAAGTGCATCTCTGAGCAAACTCGAAAATCGCTCGAAAATAATCAATCCGGTCGCCTCTCGCGACTATATCTTTTGTGGCCCCTGCCGAGAAAAAAAAACAGCCCGTGAGAATTTTCCGTTTTTTCTACTCCCCGCCTATAGACAAAGTCCGCGTCGTCCTCGGGACTTCCTCCTCGTTCTCTCTTTAGGGAGAGAAAAAGAGAAGCCGAGGAGGTGGAGAGGAAGAGAAGATAAACAGAGCACGACAAAGTGCCAGGCGATATTGGCTTTCCGCGGCGCAGTTTGTCTTCCGTCCTAGAAAAATATTTTCGGTAGCCTTCCACACGCGCCAAAGCGGCCCTCTTTACCGCGAGAAGGAAACCGGCGGCGGCGGCGTCGGCGAACTCGAGACTCGGCCGCTCGGATTTCGGATGTTGCACGCACGAACAGAAATTAAAGGGAATTCCTTAGCCGCAGCGAGATTAAATTGTTTGGGGAAAACGTTTTGCTTTGGGATCGCGAGGTTCGTGTGGCTTGCTAAATTATTTGCGCTCTCGGGGGATTTTCGGAGAGATGTAGTATGTAATTATGGCGTTTGCTAAGCAGTGCTAAATAAACGAACGAAGCTTGTAATTTTCCACATTGTGTGTAGATGAAGTAACTAATGGTTATGCATTTCGAGTAAACTACTGCGGGATTATTTTCAATTTTTTTAAGTATACGCGTTTTTCTTTGATTACAGTAATAATATTATTAGTATATTAGTATCTTTTTAATATTTCGAATAGAATTAGGTAATAAAAAAATTATTTTCTATAAAATTTGTATTGAAACTAAATCATTAAATATCTGTTAAATTATTGATTTATTAATAAATATCGAAGAGAGTTAGTATACAAATTCGAAGGTAGTACAATTGTTACTAATATTGCTTGGCATCAGCACAGTTTTCATTAAAAGTACACATTTTGTACACGTTAAAGCTTAATGTAAATTATTAATTAATTAATTATTTCATTTTTACTTTTCATACAGATAATAAATACAAAACAAAACAAAAATAAATAAATAAAAATAATACAAAGCCAAACGAATCATTTGACAACTTTATCAATTCAACGAAATCCTAAACAACTCAACTCAATTTACTAACGAATCCGAATCCGCATAAAACAACAGTTCGAGAGTCCAAAGTACAAAGTTCACGGAGCTCGAGCTGCGGACAAGCTTGCCCCTCTCGTCGAGCGCGCGCGGGGAATCGCTAAAAATAAATGGGCGCGCGAGGGAAAATAAAAAATCGGTTCGTGCGGCGCGCTTGGTCCCGATTTTTGAGTCGCCGCGACGCGGAGAGGAAACGTGCACGCCGGGGTCCAGCGGAGGCGTTTCTCGAAGGCGTGCGCACCCGCATCCGCTGCTGTGTGTGCAATATCGTCCCGAGGATGTATGGTCTCGTGGACTTTTTCGGCGGTGATTTGTTGTTCGGCCGAGTCGAGCCGTTTGCTGCTTTTTCTTCTTTTTTTTGCCTCTCTTTGGCTCCCGTTTCTGCGGTGCGGCGACGCACAGTACGTGAAGTTCATGCGCGAGCAAGTGCAGCGGTGATGAATATAGCGGGTGTAGAGGAGGCACTTTTTAAATCAATTTAAGTCGAGAGTAAAAATTTTGGTAATTTATCGTGTATTTTGCGATGAACAATTTTGCAATTCAAAATTTAATATTAACGATAACCGAGTATAGAAGAAAACTCGAAGAAATCTTGCTAAAAATTGAACTTGATTGAATTGAATTGAACTTGACAGAAAATGGATTACTACTAATCAAAAGCGTTTTTAAATTTCATTAAAATAAGTTGAGATCAATTCGTACACGGCGAGAATTTTCGAATAAAAATTACTCCCTAAATTAGGCTAATCGCAGGACAATGCGATTTTCTGCAGTAAATTTTATCCTAAAAGGTTAAATTTAATCCAGAAAATCGCATTGTCCTGCGATTAGCCTAAGTTAGGGGGTAATTTTTACTCGAAAATTCTCTCATTATAAAGAACAATTTGGTTACTCTTTCTACTCGATCCGTCACTTTTTAAACTGATTTGCATTAAAAACAATTATAAATGAAAAATAAGCTGCGCGGAAAAGGCAATTAGATAAGATATAAAATTAAAAAGTTTCAAATATATGAAAATGCCTTATGAAAAAAAAAAAAAAAAAAAATGAATAAATTAATAAAAGAAAATTGAATCCGAAAAGCGAAGATTCTAAACCGAGGGCCGCTTCATCATCCGCCGGCGAACAATGGAGGAAGCGAGTCCGCTCGCTCAGCTTAAAAACTCGGCTCTCCATCTTCCGCCGTCGAAGCCCGCAACCTCTCATAATATACTCTTGGTGCCCGATCCCAATGCACCGAGAGCTGCCCGGCGTGCGTGTCGTATCGTTCGAAAACACCGCTAGGCATAAAGTATCAATTGAGTATCGAGTCGGAGATCAAGAAACACAGCCGGAGAGAGAACGAAGAAGGAGCCGCGTGTCCGGGGCCGAAATAAATAAGCCCGGCGCAAAAAGAAGAGCCGCCGCCGCCGCCGCCGCCGCTCTCGGCCGAGGAGGAAAAACAAAAGGCAAGAGAGCCCCGTCAATAAGGAGGGCCCGGGCCTTGTAAGTAGGTCCGTGTGCCAAGAGGCCAGTGGGTATATACGTACATAGCGCAAAAACCGAAGGCGCGCAACACGTACACGTATATATATAGCACGTACGCCCGAATAATCTCTCTCCTGCAAGACTGCAGCGCGCGGCTTTTATTTCGGCGCGCGCGCGCGCGCAAAAAGCTGCGGGCACGCGAGAGAAAGGCCCGGCGCGTGTAAGGTGTGCGTAAGCAGGCCGATCGCGACGGTGCACGTGTGCATAAAGTCGAGGAGCAGCCCTCTCCGCGCTGCATCCGAGAGCGCTCCTCCGAACGGGCCGCGAGATGGGATCGCCGAATTTCGAGAGAGAAAGAGAGCTGGTGCCCGCCGAGGGTATTGAGACGTTCCTTCAATGAGATCGAGATAATTGCGCTTTCGGGCTGGACGGGTATTTTCTGGGCTAATGAAATGTTTGATGGTTTAGTTTTGCTGGTCCGCGAGGCTGGCAATTTCGCCTGCTCGCGATTGTTTCCTGGTTCATTATTTTTACGGAGATGAGTTTTTACTAAGTTTTTAAGAGTAACCGTTGCTCTGTACAGTTAGCGGATTTAAAAGAAATAGCGCCGATGCCGATTTCGGGATTCGTTCGCGTTAGTATAATAATGGGCATTTTAATGCGATTAATATTTAATTGATGTAACCAATTTCAAATTTCATTTTTTCTTAAACAGAATTTAATGTTCAAGTATGCGTCGACATCCGCGCATGTAGGAAAGTTTTTAAATAAAAACTTTAAATTGATTAATATATAAATAATATATGTCCAAGCCGAATATTTTTAAAATTTTTGATAATGCGGTCCTTCGCTATACTTACAACAAACAAATACTAATTCAATAAAGTTAATGCACTTGCCAGTTTTCAAACGCTCCTATGCCAGGTAACCCAATAAGCAACATCGCGCATCCGGGTTGCCTGTGTCCAGGCGCTCGGCTTCGTATTTTGCCGCTTCAGCTGCAGCTTCACTTTCACTCGGACTCGTAAACACGTGTACCGACTTAATTACGCATGTAGAGCACATTTTTGTACAGAAAAACGCGACTTTCTTATCCGCGAGACGAAGCGGGGCGGCTTTTGTTAGTCCGACCAAATTATTGCTTTACCAAAAAAAGCACCTTCGTATCATAAATAACCTTAAATCAGTATATTAACTTGTTATAATAATGCTTGCAAAGCGGACAAAATTGAGATGTAATTTAATTTTGCATTCGAGATAATACGAAAAGAAAACTTTCTTGGTAAGTGGGGCTTCTTTGTTTAAAGTTCAGGCCTTCGCGAGAAAAAAAGGCCGGCAGGTGTTTAAAAATGGATTCCATTTAAGATATAATCCTGAAAAATTAAATGTTTTTTAATTGACGCCGAACTTTCAGGTGCGCTTGTTTTGACTTTCAAGCAATTTTTTATATTAATTATTAAAGAGTTATATCGACGCACTTTTATTTATTTCTTTTCGGCGACATAAATAGTCATTTACGACCTTAACGAAAGTCTCAACTATTCTCAGTCATTTGATCCATTCGTCAAATAAAAAGTACTTTTATATTACATATTTCCTGTACATATTTTTAATTACTTATTTAATAATTTTCCAAAAAGCATACGGCTAAAAACTCTCTGATTACACGTTCTTTTAGTTCCTCGCATCCCTGCTAATCCCTATATCTATCTACAGTGTTTGTCGCGACCTCGACCATTACCGCAGAGCTCTACTGCAGCGTTATAACGACGTGGATATGCACACATCCTCGAAAAAAAGCTGACCGCAACTAAAGCATTAACCAGCCGGGCATCCCCGCCAATTTGCTCCTCCGTCACATCATCCCGGCAGCGATCCTCCTGCGGATCCCGGCAATTTTCCTAGAACAAGGCCCGGACATAATAGCCGCGCGTCAGCTCCGCCTCGCGATTAACAGAGCACACAAGCCTACATCGAAATGTCTCCTTTTCTCCGTCTCTCCTCCGCGGCGAGAAGGACGGAGGAAAGAGGGATCGGCGCGCGCGCGCGCGGCGGAGGAGAGCGAGTTTTCGGGTGTGGTGGGGCGGCGGCGGCGTACACCTGCTTTCTCGGTTTTGTCGCGCGTGCGGCGAGGGTCCGCCGCGGCTGGTACACACACTCCTCCCGATCGCTGCATTCGATAGCGGCCTAATGAGTTACCGCATTTCTCGCGGCGGCGTTAACACGCGCCTGCCTTCGGCGCGCTCCTTTTTCAGCGGAGGAATTATTACCGCGGAGAGAGAGAGAGAGAGAGAGAGAGAGGACGCGCGCGCAGTTAAAACGTATTGACGCGTGCCACGCGCGAGCGAGCGCATGAGGAGTTAAGGTTAATGAGATCTTTTTTTTTTTTTTTTAACGCGATGCGGGTTTTCAGCTTGCAAGGGAGAGTCTTTGTTTCTATGGCTGCATCTGCAGCAGTACTACGGGCCTTGAATTTTCTTTGATATGCTGGGGGATGAGGTGGAGTGCATTGTTTTAAAGTTTCAATTTACAGAGTCGAGATACGTTTCTCTAGGTTTTTCACTGTTTTTATGAAAACGGACTGCAATGATGTAGAAATGTTTAAAACTTTAAAATTCTATAAAGATTTTTAAATGGGCACTCATTTTTTATGCATAAAATTGGGTCGCGTAATAATAAAAGAAAGTGTTCTCTTTTAAAAGAAGTCCTTTTGCGTTGACGCAAACATTATTTCAAATTGTTTATGTATTATTTATTCTTAATTAAATGAATACAGACTCTCTAAATCTGAATCAGTTAAAAACCACTGATTCGCAGTTATAGTTCGATCACCGATCATATACATTTCATGACGAGATATCTTGTAGTGCACAGACGGATTAATTACTTCTGTATAATTTATGTTCGTGTACAAAATTGTGTAATATTTACTTATCTCACTGAAATGTCACTTTTACTTTTTGGATAATTAATGCTTGTATAATAAATACAATTGAGTCCTGCTCTCAAAAAGATCTTATACAAGATCAATTTTCTCAAAATAAGAGGTGCCCTGCGTGTTAAAGATATCTTCAAAATCTGTCAACAAGCCGATTTCGAACGACCAATTTTCACCGAACAATAACCGCCGCCCCGCCAAAAAAAAAGAAAGAGAGAATTAACGCGCCCGAACATTGTATTTACCATCTCATCCAGGCAGTAGCATAAAGTCCAAAGCATCAGATAAAAAACTCGGCGGGCCCCCATAAAAACGCGGCCGAAACGATCGCGTCGCGAGGCTAAACGGCCGTCCGTGCAATCAACGTCGTGCTCTCTCGCTTCGTAGATCGTTCCGAAAAAGGTCGGCGAACCTGGCCCCGTAACCATCATCTTCGCGGCGGCAGCCTCGTCGAGGGCGATATGCTATATGCCTATAAAGATCTCCGCCGATCCCGGGGCCTCGCATTACCGCGAAAACTGGAGTCGCGCGCGAGCGAGCGCGTGCCGGCCGTACAAATTGAGAGCCGAGGCATATATATCGAGGGGGATGAATTATAATAAGAGGCGGGAGAGATGAGGGCACGTGCCCGCGTGTACGCACGCTCGCCTCTCCCGGGAGAGAGAGAGAGAGAGAGTGCGTGCGCACCTGCGCGCGAGAGAGCCTCTATATTTCTTCGTCTGTTAATTTCTGTCCTCCTCTCTCTCTCTCTCTCTCTCTCTCCCTCTCTCTTTCCTCGAGCGCCACGCGAACACCTTTGCCTGGCTCCGAAGTTTCTCCGAGTTGGTTTTACCGATCGTTTCCTTTGCACCTTGCCTGAATGGGAGGAGGAGGAGGAGGAGGAGGGCCGAGCGGGCAGTTGCGTAAGCTTCGATTATGGATCGGAGGAGACGACGAGCGATGGAGTTTTCGCGTGACGCGACGACGGACTGATGACGGAGCTTCCGATGCTTTTTGTTAGGCTCGTTGGGAGAGCGTAATTTGCGTCTTTGGCGGCGCGGGTTTCGGGTTGCCTTCGCGGGCTCTTCTCTCTCTCTCTCTCTCTCTCTCGGTGCGGTTTCAGAAAATTTAAGACCATCTTTGTGCTTGGACGAGCTTCGATTCAATGGTAGGGATTTGCTTCGTAAACGAAGCAATCACTTTTTTTCTTTAAGTGCGGCATTCAAATTTATGGTTCATTGGTCAAAATTTAAATTTGACAAGAAGTGAAGAGATCTGTAATAAAATAAACTGTATTTTACTGAAAGCCCGCTAACAGAGTTTTTGATCGCAAAGTATAATCATTCCTTAGCTTCTCTGGTCAATTTCGGTCTGTTTTTCTCTTCGCCCCGAATTCACAAACAATCTAAAACGAAATTCTAATGAACCTTCCTCGATAACAAAAGCCTTTCCCCGCCCAAATGCGCCTCGGCCCCTCGAGAGACAATGCGACCTCTCAGCCCCGGCGAAAAGCGACCTGATTAAAATTACGCGAAAGACCGAAATGCTTTGTTGATATTTCCCCCCCCCCCCCCTCCAGCCATCCAATCTCCGGCTCCTCTTTTAATCTCCCAAACTGCCCGAGATATCCGAGCGCATCTTGTGCGGCTAAAAGCGGCGATTTCGCCGGCTCGCGTTCCCTCATTTCTCCTTCTGGGCCCCGCCGGCTTTTTTTTTCCATTTCGTCCTCTTGCCCTCCTTCCAATCACTTCACCTGCCCTATTACGCCGCTGCCGGCTCTCGGCCGCCTTCAAATATAGCCCAGCTCGTCATCTCTCCCTCTCTCTCGGGACGCGTGTCCAGCGCGCGCGCTCGCTTTTTTCCTTCCCTCTCTCTCTCGCTCTCCTCTCCGCGCTGGCCCGAAATATAATTGGCGGTACGATGCACCTGTCTGGGCTCCCTTCTCTCTCTCTCGGCGCGCGCGCCCGGCGCGTGTATCTCGCTATCTCGCTCTATCTATCGTTTTCGACTATCCGGAGCCGCATCGCGATGAGGCCCTCTCTCTCTCTCTCTCTCTCTCGGCTTTTGTGCGCTCTTTTTGCTTTATCAACGGGGGCCACGCGAGCATCGCGAGGGGATTCTTTATCTTGCTTGGCTTCGGCCGCGTACGTATCGCTGATGGGTCTCGATGGAGTTTAGGGTTATAGAGTCTCTCGCGCAAGCCGATATTTCGAGGCTCTTTCGTTGGGATATGCACTTCGGGACGCTTTCGCGAGTCGTTTAGATAAGGGCTTTTTTCATTTACTTGTCGCGAAGGAAGAGCAAGTGCTTTCGTCCAGTGTTTTTATTTTCCAATTACAACGACGTCGCGGGCTTGATTCTCGATTTTTTAATTACAAGCGCAATTTTTTATTTAATTACACCGTGAATTTCCGATAAGCGTGCGATAAAAGTTAATTACCTAGACAGTTTTTGTTTTTTAACGAAATTTCATTCAATAACATAAACGGAATACTTTATAAGTTAGTTATTGATTCACCTTACGTACTCCTCTAAATAGGCCACAAATAAAAAGAAACTCAGCAATCATAATAACAATAATCTCTTCCCCGAACTTCTGCTGCAAAACGACCTCAGTCCCGAAAAATTAGCATTCTTATTGCGCAGCGGCATATCCTCCTTAGCATAATTGATACGTCTAACCCTTGAGCAGCAGCATCCCTCTCCCGTGCAATCCGCGAGCAATGCCCCAGAACCCCGATTAAAATCAGCAACTCTCTCTTCTCTCCAGATGCACCTTGACGCATCATCACTTTCCTCGCCCATCGCCCCGGCCGGATCGAATCGTGCCTCCGACTACTTGATGGCCCTAATGCGCGCCTAAGACTCCTTTGTCTTCCAGAGGGGCCCCCGAAACGAGAGGAAGGAGAGGAGGAGGAAGAAGAAGGAGTAGCGGCAGAAGCCGAGAACTCGGCCGTATTATGCATAGAAGACAACACCTGGTATTGCGAAAGGTGCTGCTGCTGCTGCTGCCGCCGCCGCCGCTGCCTCTCGCTTTTTACTCTCTCCCGCTCCTTTGGAGATGTCGGCTGTTATTACTCGGGCGCGCGAGCCTACTCAGAAATTGAAATTTTTCAATTACCGCGGGGAGAGAGAGAGAGAGGCGCCTTTTATTTATTGTATTCTAGCTGAGCGAGACGTTTTACGAGCGGCGAATTATTGTTGCCGCGTATCGGAAGTTCGAGGTGAAAGTATATTACTCGGAGTGTTTTAAGATCGGCGCGCGTCTGGGCGGATCAACTTTTTTGCGCGTTTAAATGCTTTATTTTACGAGACGTCTTTTGAAATTCGAGCGCTTAATGCTCTGCAATTATTTGTAATTTAGCGGAGTTTCGGGGTAATTGTTTCGACTGGTTTTCCTTTCTTTGCCTCTTCTGCGTAAATTATGCTCTTTAATTATTTGAACGATTTAATTAAAAAGTGCAATGTTTATTAGAGTGAAAACTCAAGAAGCGATTGTGTAAGTGATGGGCGTTGCGTAAAAAGTTAATTACGTACGTCAGTTTTTGGGTATAATTAAACGGCAAGTACTTTTGCTGAAAAAAAAAAAAAATAGTTCACAGGCAATGATTAAAAACATAATGTCTATCAGACTTTTGAAGTTTTTCAGGTACAGATTTAATTAATTCGTTTACATGTACAAAAAAAAAGTAATATACAAATTTTAATTTAAAAATTAGAAAGACGATTTCTGCCTATGAAACCGATCAAGAACGAACGAATACTTCCACAGAAATATTGCCAAACCTGGAAAAACGTCAAATACTTGAAAGACTTGGCAAAAAACGAACGCGTCGGCGGCGCAAGACACGAAATCTAATTATTCGCGCCCGATTCGATTCCCTTCCGCAGTGCCGGACGCCGCTGCGAGCCCGAATTTTCAGCGCAATCATCAAAAGCCAAAGTCATCAGTCGCTTTTCGGGAATCGGGAGGGATAATTTGGTGACACGCCGCTCTCATTCGTAGCTTCTCGGAAAGAATGGGGAGAGACGCGCCAGGTACTCGAGCCCCGGCGCGGTTTGACGATTTCCTCGTCGCGTGACTAACTCGGAGATAAATGATTTTTCTCTCTCGCGCCGCTGAGCGACAACGAAGCGTAAATCGAAGCGAATCGATGAAATTCGATCGGTCATTTCTCTCTTCCCGGAGGTGGAGGACGCTCGTCGCGTCGCGTCAAAGCGCGCGAGTTTCGAATCTTTCTTTTTTTTTTTTTTTGGCTCGAGTTCATTATTGCGCGTTTGGTATCTTTTGCCAAACGCTCCTTCTGTGGGTGGGGTGTTTGACATTTGTTGCCGAGTCGAAGTACACCTCTATTCGAGTGCGCAATGCAAAGGAAGAATTAATGTTTTGCGCGTAGGAACAAGTACTATATATATAGGAAAAAGTACTAAGTGATATATTTTTTAAGGGTAGGATTTTATCGCATAATGACTTGTGCATTTGTAACGACAGTTATAGCGATACTATCTCATTGTTGAAAATAGTCAGCAAATAGTTATTGATTGATACTGGGGAATATTTTACTGCTTGTGCATTATAAAATGCAGTCAAAAACTAATTGCATTAAGTAAAAAATTTATTTACATTTATAATTTTAAAAACAAAATTATCATCAGCATTACATCATTCTATAAGAAGCATTTCATCGCCAGTCATACTCGAATTTCACGGTTTAATCAGGCTCCGCGGCAGCGTATTTACATTAGAAAATTTCATTCTTCAAATCCATCATCAGTCAACCTACAAGGCTTCATTAATAATCTCCCTTTAACGCCAAGCGTTTAATCAACGAAGCTGACGCTCCAAAAAATGAATATCGCTCGCTCGACTGCACACTTACCTTAACGAAAGCACCCTTGCGGGGCAACAACAAAAAAAAAAAAGAAAAAAAAATCGAAGACGAAGAAAAAGAAGATCCTCGTACGTTATACCCGCAAAGGACACGACGTCGGAGCAAGTCACGATCGGAAATTCCACAACTTCACCGCCCGTCTCCTCCCCCTTTACGTGTCTTCCGTTAAAAAAAGAGCGAGAGCTGTGTAAACTGCGCATACATATATATATATGTATGCACCGAGAAAAAAGAATGAACATTACGACGTTCCAGTCGGTCGGATTTCGTCTCTTTTTTTTTCTCCGCGCGATGAAAGAGACTTGGCGATGATCGAATCGAATCGATGAAAGGAAGGGGCGCGAAGAAAAGGTTTTTGTATCGGGGCGCTCGCTCGATCGAAGACGTGTGTGGCTGCGTGAAAAACCTTAGGAAGATTTGTTGGAATGCTCAATACTGATTTCACGCACGTTGGGGGATCGGCTTTTACGCTCGCGAATGTCCGATTCGCCATGAGAATAATCCGTTGACGAAGAGGTGATGAAGTCTCGGCGCTGTAGGTAAGCTGCGCCTCGGTCTAGGGGTGAGGAAATGTTCCGTCGTCGGGATGAGGGACTTCTTTTCTAATGGCATTTTCCGCAAATGTATTGTAAAGAGCTGCGCCGCGGACGTTTTGACAAATTTTTAAATTTTCATTCGGCATTCAGCTTTTTCTTTTCGAGGAAAATAAAGATTGATTGTGTTATTAAAGAAAATCAATTGAAAAACTTGTTTGCTCAAACTTTTTATTTCAGTTTGAATAAAGTTGATTTTTTTTTTGTTATTTTTTTCAATCCTATCTGATTGACATATTATATTTTATCACGTTAACACAATGTCACAGATCGAATCTGATAATTCTTGAAAAATCTCTAATATACGTTACTTTCCCGCAGTTTTTTTATTCCGTACGTTTTATTACAAATCTGAAAATAAACAAGACTTTTACCGTTATGACAATTAAATCAAAAGATGAGTCGAACGAGACCGCCCAAGAGCCTCGATTATCCCCTTACCGCGCTAAACCTTCGTCAGCGCATAACGAAGACCTCCCCAAGTGCAGCCAATCCCCCCGGGAAGCGGGGTGGAAAAACAGCTCTCCACGCAGATAAAATTAAAAGAGAATAAACTAATCTCGCGCGAGAGAGGAGCCGCCTCGCCTCGTCGTCGGCGAGGCCGATAAATTTCAGCTTCCGAATATCCGTCGCTCCTCTCTCTCTCTCTCTCTCGGAGAGACATAAAAGACGCATCGGCTCGCTCGGCGGATCTTCGACGCGTTCGCCTAAAACGAAGGTGCGCGGGGAATCCCCTTTCCCGCGTCCGCGCATCCGACGTATACCGCGCGTTCGCCAAAGGAAACGCGATCCTTTAAGAAATGAGCACACGCACGGCATCGGCATGACGCGATCAATTTCGAACAATGCCTCCAAAGCCTCCCTCTCTCTCTCTCTCTCTCTCTCGCTTTTGGATTTTCGAATCGGTAAATAAATCTCCATATCTGATGTCTCGCTCTCGCGCACGCGCGCGCGCGCAAGTGTGAAAAGAAACGACGCCCTGGAGGGGGTGGATGTACACCTTCTCTCTCCCTCTCTCTCACTCTTTTTCTTCTCTTTCACGGAAGAAGAAATGGCCCCGGTGATTTCTTGCGCGCGACAACGACGACGAAGAATAAGGCAGGGGACGGAGGGAGACTCCCGTTGAATGGCGAGAGCCAAGTGATTTCTTGCGCGCTACGGGAGAATAAAGAGAGAGGGAAGCGAGGATTCCTTTATGGAGAGCCGCGGACAGGAGGGAAGAAGGATGGATGGTCCATGGGAGGAGATTGAGGGAGAGAGAGAGAGAGAGAGACTTAGGCAGGACGCGTGCCGCGTTCGGGCGGCTTTATGCGCCGGTAGGGGGAGAGTTTTAAAACCGTTCCTGTACGACATTTTTCATCGTTCCGAAGTTTAGCTTTCGAACTTCCCGATGCTGGTTTATTCACTTCGGCCGCGGATATTCTACTCTCTTCTTCGAATCGGGATATTGTCCAAGTCTAAACTCAAGTTTTTGTTTTACAATCGCAAAATGTATTTAATTACTATTTTAATTAAAATATCAATTGCTATCAAGGATTTTTCGTCTTCTAATAGCAAATATAAAATCCAAACCGTTCAACGCGTCTCGAATTGTTTTCTGAAAAAAGTATATCAAACAGAATGATTTACAAGAATATTATTCTCGGTAAACTCCAAAAGATTATTCATTAACGCAAAATACAAACGAGCCTCATTCACCAGGGACTCCCTGAATATACATAGAAAATAACAAGCGCCTAATTCTTACGAGCAATCGAGTCGGAAGCCACTTACGATCAATAATTCAAGAATCCAACAAAAATGTCATTGTTCATGAACAAAAGCTCCAATTATTCTTCCCGCTCGTCCGACGCCGTCCTCAACAAATTTATCGAGCGACAAACTTGCTTCCTTTTTACAGCGTCGTACGCCGGAGAAAGGTCGAGCAGCTACTGAATGCTGAATAGCGAAAAAGTCCTTTTATGAATGAGTGCAGGCTCCTCGGACCCTGAAAAAGAAGAGAAACTAGAAGTGTGCTCACGTGCCGATTGCTGTATACAGCCGATTTCACGTGCGTTAAATAGGGGGAGAGAGAGAGAGAGAGAGACGGAAGCTCGAACACTGACCATTCAGGGATCAATCGTCTTTGCACGATTGAGCTGTCGTGAAATTAGTGCGTTTTTGATTGTGCGCTTTGTTGGCGCGCTCGGACGAGACGTTCTTCTTTCACTGCGAAGATTGATTTCCAAGATTTTGTACGGAGGAAATTTATAGCGATTCGTGCGAAGGAAATTATTATGGGCTCAAATGATTTTGACGTTTGCCGATTTGAAGGTTTATTTATCTCTCTTTACGCGTTTAACAGTTGTCATCGTCATTCCGTTGATTTCCAGTAGAGTTATTTTCCCTTGCGTGATTTCAGTCATTAGCTTGTATCCAATTATACACAATTAGATCGAATCTAACGACATACATTGTGATAGTCGAAAGAGACCAAATCGAAAACCTCGCCAGAATCCCCAAAGTGAAGACAGTGAAAAAAAAATCAGCACCATTCGAAAATCACCCTCCGATCTACAAACCCTGTCGGTGCAGCGACAAACATGTGCCGCTTGCTCCCGATGACTATCGTCCCTTCCGCGGAAAAATATATTCATTCCCGAAAGCAGTGCGGCGATAACGAAAAAATAAAAAAAAACGCGCGCCCGCCGGTTTTACAGTCGCGGAGGGATAAGCGAGGGGCCGGAAAGGGCCCGGGAATTACCTACGATTGCGCAATATTCACCCCTCGCCGCGGGAAGGGAATTCTGAAAAGGGGGGTGTAACGGGGGCCCAATTTCAATGCGCGCCTCGAGCGGGGTGCTTCGCAGCGGGAAAACGCTTCGACGCACTTGTGCGCGCATTGCGACGCAGGTACGCGCGCTCCCCCCTTTCGCTTGCATTATTATTATTTTCTTCTTCTTTTCGGGCAGTTTTCGAATATATACGTTTCAAAATATTGCCGGCCGAGATCGGAGCTTGGCTTATTTTTTGCTTGAACCCGAAATTAATAACTCGAAAAGCCGAGGTGGCGCGCATTCTTTATTCCAGCGACACGCGCATACATCGGCGCTCGGAGCGAACAAAGTGCTCTCTCGTTGTCTCGTATTCTTCTAGGCCAGCCGGGGTCAGAGGGCCGCGGAGACGCAGCCGCGCAGAAGCGGAATAAAGGCGGCACTTGCGCGCGCGCGCTCGCGCGAGCACCTACCTCGCTCGAGGCACTGCTCGCGCGCTATCGCCGCGGCGCGCCCTTCCACGCGGAAACCTTTTCACCGGCCGTCTCTCTCTCTCTCTCTCTCTCTCTCTTCCACCTTCCACGCACGTGCATCCCGGGGCACCCGAATCAAGGCGGAGGCTCTTTGTCCTCGGGGGTCAAGCCGACCAGGCTTCCTACGAATAAAGGAAATATCAAAGATTAAAAAGGAGGAGGCTCGAGGGAGTCCTTTGTGCCGGGCGGCTTTTGCGCAATCCAACAGGTACGACCGAGTGGAGGGAAGGCCCCGCGGGGTAGGCGATTGAATGTGAAATGCTTTCTGGGACGAGCTCGGAGGAAATTCTCTTTGTGATAATTGTTCAAGTTTTGCTATTTCGTTGTTATATGTCTTCGGAGGGAACTTTAGTTTGACGGTGTAGTATTTTAAGAAAAATTATGGCGCTGCAGTTTTTTTTTTGCAATATTAGAAAAGGGATTAAAAATTGTTTTTTTTTTTTAAGAAACTAAGGAACGTTTATGTTATTGAATATTGTTGAAAGTGACTGCTCGTTGGTTAAAGCTTCGACATTCTATACCTCGCAAGTCCGTTACCATTGAATCTTCCCTCCTGTTACGCTACAATTTAAATTAATGCTCTTCCAATCCACAATCGGGCCAAAACAAATTAGCATTTTCGTCGAATCAATCAAAGGCCGTTCTTTACCCGGCGATACGCGCCCTTCACCCTTTTCACCTCTGGCCTAAAACGCGCTGCTACACTTGACTCTCGGGCACACGTTGCGACGCGTCGGGAGCATTTTTATGCATGCGGCAGCCGATTGTTAAGCGCTGCAGATTTGCATGTCGGTGTCCGACGGGGGAATTTCATTATATGCACCGAGCAGCGTTAAGTTTGCAACGCCGCGCCGCCGAATATTGCCTCGATCGTCGCTCGAACGTTTCATTGGTTTTCGCGCGCGCGCCGTTTCGCCTGGCCTTTACGCCTTTTGTGCAGGTCGGAGAAGAGAATGGACTCGGTCGCTGGATATGCTCGAGGGTCTCTCTCGCGTTGAATTGAAATTTATTATGGACAATATTTGAGGAGGTTCGATGAACGAACGTTCACCGGGGGCTGATCGGGTTCTAGGCTTTTTCAAAGGGATTTAAGTCATTGTGTTGCAAATTTTATGCGCGCCCGCGACGGTATTTCAGACGAGTTATTAAGAGGCTACAATAAATAACTTAAAATGCCAACAGGAATTTATATACATTTTCCTCTTTGTTTCAGAAAATCGCAAAATAAAAAAATTAGAACTGATTTTAACTTTTTTTTTTCACTAAACGAACAATAATTTAATATAATCCTCCTCTGATCATCCCTGAATTTACTTCGCATTGTACTTATTAAAGAAAAGCAGTATTGAATTTCTAAACAAAATGTTATATACGTATAAAAGAAAGGGCGATTAGGCAGCAAGTTTTCCAGTGCAACTCGTGGGAGAAAAGCGAATAAGGCAGGCGATAAATAACTAAGTCCGAATTTCGTATGACGGCTACTGTGTGTCAGTACATAAACAGTCCCTTATTATTACAGGGCCATTGTGCCCCTCACGCGCATTCGTCGGCGAGCGCGCTCACGCAAGCCATATGCGTCGCATAATCACCGCATACCGGGCTCGATGATCCCCACCTTATTTTTCTCCCGGGCGTCATGAAAATCCGTAGATTACTTTCCGGCGGTCAGGAAGCTCTTTTCTATTTTTTTCCCTAATAAAGGTTGCGCGGTCGAACTTGTCGCCGGAAAAGCTGGCTTTAATTGCTATCAGGCTATTTTGATCGTACGATTGTCAATGTATGGTTTGTGAGACGAGGCTTTTTTACTTATTGAGTTTTATTATTGTAGAATATTGCATCATATTAGATTGTAAATAAACTAAAATTAGAAAAACAATTATTTGCTGTTTACTGAGTTTTTTCAAAACAATGTCTTTAATGCATAATTCATAATTTTTATTCATTATCACGCAGATGAATCGCCTTAAATCGTAAACTTCACAATTCATTCATCTACACGTAGTCATTGTGAAATAGTCATTAAAGCTATCTTTCAGAGCCATTCTAAAACTGAGTATGCTCTTTGTCAAATTACGTCGTATTTAGCTTGTTAAAAATTTTATTATTACAACGGTTTGTCTTACTCTACACAATTACGTTCACAGACTCGTTTAATCTACACTTCACTAGCTGGATTTTTTTTAGAATTCAATCCGTACAATGTATGTTGTGAAAAGAGAGAAATACATTGATTTTTTATTTATTTTTTTTTATTTTATTTAATTATGAATTATAATTGAATCTGCGAGGCTTTTAAAGCAATTTTCAATATTATAATATTGAATATTGCTTTAAAAACAATTGAAATTAATAATTTAAATATATATTATAATATATTTTTAATTATTAATTTTTAATTTTGGCCTATAGGCAAAAATTAAAAATTAATAAGTATTATGTATTGGGAATATATTGGATGATGTATACAGTTTAACAATACATTGCCAAACTATTGCTAATTAGTTACTAATCTGTAACCCCTGTCTTTCGCATATATTGCTAATAGCCCTTTCCAATATATTGCCCATATATTTGATTTTTTCGGGGGATTACCTTATTTGGGCAATGCATCTTCTGCGCAGTGAACATTGCTTTACTGAAGGAATGATTTAATAGCGCGGTCGTCGTTTCCTATTTTCCAAACTGGAAAAACAAAAAAGAATGAAACCTAAAATTGTTTCCCGCACACTTAATAATTTTTTACCGCTTACCTTACTATCGAGGCCGCAGTTCTCCTGGCGGATAGCGTGTTTCCTTCTCTGCTCTAACCTCGTCGCAGAAGGACTCGCGAACAGACTCACCAGATTGCAGTAACATCCGTATTCGCATTTAGCAGCCGATATGCCACAGACTACTCTCTTACTAAAAACTCTGAAAAAAAGACGCATTGCCCAACCTGTCCTCCTTAGATCCCGAAACAAGTGACCTTCGAAATCTCCACGGCGCGTAGCAGCCCGCGGGGGGAAAACTAGCAAAGGTCGCCCTCAAAAATCCAGCGGCGCGGCATCTGCTTGCCCCCGCGAGCCTCGCTCTCTCTCTCGCAAGTGTGCGCTCAGGTTGCGCGAAAAGGGCACATACCTATATACGCAGCGCTATACGTACGTACGCGCGCACAAAAGAGCCAGGGACTCTGCGCGCCGCGCGCGACATTGGCTACGGCGCTTGGCACACGTGGCTCGGGCACGCGTCCCCCGGGGGCCGCCTGACAAAGGGCCCGCACGCACACACACGCGGGCCGGATAGAGATACGGACCCCGGGGGTAGATAAATAGAGAAGGAGAGAGCGCGCGGAACGGCCCGGCCGGGAGATATGGGCGCCGGAGTTAAATAGAGAGGAGATAAAGAGCGAGGAGAAGTGCGACTTGATGCGCGGCGCGCGCTGACGGACCTTCTCGAGGAGTTTTTTTTTTCTTTTTGTCTTTCGGGACTTTTTCGATCGAGTGGCGAGATTGGATTGGTGGCTTTTCTTTTTCTTTTTTTTTTTCAACTGCGAGATTCGCTGAGATAAGTTTAACGAGAATCGAAAGTATTGTGAATGAGGTGACGCGATTTTGTTTAGGATAACGCTCGTTATAGAACGATAAAGCTTGGCTAAGGGCTTCTTTATTGTTCTCCTATCGTCCTCATACAACCTTGAGCAACACTCGCAGCGTTAATTAGGTGTCAAATTAAAATCAACATATCGCTTAGCGTATACTTTCCCGCGCCGTAAAGAATATCTCAAATCCCAGAAAATATAGCCATTCCGACGCAAATAGCCTATAATACCGAGCAACAATCCGGCAAGGGGGGAGGGGGGTGCGCAATCGCTCCCCTCGTTGATCTCGTCGCGACAGGAGTCGCCGAAACGCCCGGCTAACTGCTCGTGCACGTGCATTATTACAACCGCCTAATGTAATTCTCGGGGCCCGAGTGCGAGGCGCGTGACGAAATTCGCGCCCGAAATAAAAATCCTTAACCAGCGGCGAGCCTCCCCTCGAGAGGCCTGCCGCTCGCGCGAGAGCGGCCTCTATTTTTGGGAGCTCGCGGGGAGCTCCTTCTCGGACCTTGACCCTGAAATGGCGAATTTAGATCGAGCGTTTTACGATGGGATATTCGGATGGTGTGCCGAGTGGGAAGGTGAGGCTCTTTGTGCCGAGCGATGGTTTATCTCGAGGAACGTGGATGTATGTAACGAGATAAGGGAAGGTACAGAGGAATCATTGTAGGGTGGGACTTACCTTTATGAGTCGGCGACAGATGGTGTATTGTTTCGATTGGGTATTTCGCTTTGAGCGAAATTCAAGAATCACGAGATGGCAAGTTTCTTAGGAGGAAACGGCATTGACAATGGCAGGTATTAAACTGTGCAATTGTCGGTGCATTCAAAGATTTTGTATGAGAAACTCGTAAAAATTAATTGCTAATCTAATATGGGATCATTATAAAATTCAGTATGCATTTAGTTGATAAATATTTTATTTTCAGACTCTGTTTCTCGATTATAAAAAAGAAATTCACTCAAAGTTTCTATTAAAGTAAGTTAAAAGTCCAAGTGATTTTAAAATACGACACGAATATACTTTTCTATTTTTCAAAATCAATGTCATCTACATATGTTTTGAAATGATACTCCAAATGCCTTAAAGTCAAACTCCATCCGTCTTTTAATTATGTTTCTGTTTTTTTCGAGTTCCTTCTCGTGTAACGGCCAGGCAGCCACTATTTGTCATTGTTAATTTTAGCTCGCCGTTGCGTCTTAAAAAAGGACAAGTTACCAGTAAAAAGTCTTACAACCCCGGGTTCCCGGCGCCGGGCAATGCGCCCAACGTTTTCCCATTAGAAGTTCTCATAAAATCCGGATTTGACATCTTTCCCCCGTTTCGGTTCTCCCTTTTCTTCCTGTCATTCTCATCCTCTTTTAAATCCCCGAACATTACGGTCCGCCGTTTTATCCCGTTGCTCAGATGTTGCAGTCTCACGATACACTTCATCTGTTTTGCAACAGTCGCAGACTTTATACAGATGTATATATATATATATATATATTTCAAGAAATTTTAGATGAAATGATTTTGCTAATTTTTTGTCTTTGTAAATATATATGATTTAAGAAATGAATTTAATTTTTTAATATAAAGTAAGGTTGTATGCTTATTCTTAATTTTCTTGTCATAAAATGATTCAAAGTATTTACTATGCTAATAAACAATACTTTACTTTAATGCAAAAATCTCAAATAATAAGAATATCAAGTTTCATAAAAGCCTGTAAGCGAGATATCAACGAAATCAAGCATGTGCACCCTATCGGGTGCCTATTACACACTGAGCAAACGTGCCTTACTTCAAATGACATTCACACGTTCTTAATTTGAATATTCCGTAATTTTCAAAGCACCTCATCATTTATAACAACCGAAATGAAAGTCAGAGAAATTTTTTTTTTCCCACATTAGGCTAAAACTTAGGATAAACAAGTTCGCTCGCCCCGGGAATAAATCAGTTTGAAAAACGTTCGGCTCCACCCAGTACAAGCTCGCACCCAATTTTCCCTCCGCACCCTCATTCTGGCTCTCTCTCTCCACTTTTTCAAATTCGATCCCCGGAAGCTTTCCCTCTCTCTCTCTCTCTCTCTCTCTCTCTCTCATCCAAGCTGCCAATAGTCGAACGCGCTCGCAGCAAAAACCGGCGTATCCTGTTGCAGCCGAGGAACACACGCACGTGCGCTCGCTCGCTCGCTCTCTTCCAATCCGGTTAGCTCCACCAGCGAGAGAGAGAGAGAGAGGGAGAGAGATTAAACTTTCGGGGGTCGTGAAAACCTATACAAATCATTTTCTACTGCGCCGTTATAATGCGAGCCCCACTTTATAAGTAGGTCGGCTTACGCCGTGCGTCTCCTCTTTTTTTTTCTCTCGCTCCTTTTTTTTTCTCCCGGAGCGCTTCTTCTCGTCGGAGAGCGCGGCTACTGTCACTACTTTTGTGAGCGCGGGGCCGTCGGGATCGCGCGCCCGCCTCGTACCAAAATTTTATGCCGAGCTTTCTTTTTGTTTTTTTTTTTTTTGTTTTTTTCGTCGGATGGTTACACCGCGCCCCGGTGCGCGAGTCCTTGAAGATATTTGCCTCGCGCTCGGAGCTGTAGGCGAAGGGCTTTGTATATATCAGCGAGGAATGATTATGCGCTCGGTGGAAAAAACAAAAAAAAATCGGGCCGCGCGGAGAACGGAGTGCAGTTTTTTGAATTTTTAATTGATCTCGCGACGCGAGAGAAAAAACGTTTTACGGCGGCTGTTTGGGAAGTTGTTTGTCACGGGGGATTAGAATAATTAGAAGCGCTTTGTTGGCAGTCGCAGAGAATTTGTTGAAATTCGATTTTATCCACGCGAGATAAAGCGTGAAAGTCCCCATGGACTTACCCTTATCTGCGCCTTAGGTAATTTATCAGTTTTCACGTGAGCGTATATACCTCTATTCATGAATAACGATCGGTACTGTCCTTTGTGGATCCGAAGAGTCGGCAGACTTACGTATACGGTTATGATAGGGCGTTGATACTTTATTGCGGGATATAGCTTCTATTCAATCCGATTAAGTTAATGGCCGTATTGTTGTCGATGTACGTTTTCAATTTTTTCCCATATTATTATTATTCTAAAAATTAATTTGACGAGAATTTGTTCATGCACTTTTTCCTATAATTGAAAATAAATTTATCGCAGACAATTGTCCAAACAATATTTGCGATTCGGACACATTGTAAACAGAAAATGACTACTAGGCTGTCGCACGTAATAAAATTGAAATTTTTACCTTCGCAATACAAGTGAAAATAATTAGGAGGCTGGCTGCACATTTTTATGGTGCTTCCAGGTGCGAATGCAGGTGCAGCTGCCTATCCCGAAAAGTGCACTCAATTAATTTCTAAATTAGGTTTATAAAGTATGCAAAAATTGCTACTGAATTGTAAGCTTTAAAGTTTATTGAACAAAAATGTTTTAAATGTCATTTTCTATAAACATAAACTTTTGAAATTTACATTTTCTTTTTTTTTTTTTTATCTAGACAACACAAAATTACTGGTTCAAGCTCGATAAAATAGCCCTTCCACTATACACTAAATTTGCAACAACAATCCATTACATTTCCCAGTCGGACTTGAACCACTCCCGAAAAACCAAAGCGCCTAAAATATCCGATCCTCGCTCGTTCCCAACCGAATCCAGAACCTTCCCAAAAATCCGTCGCGATCGCACAATATCCCTTTCTGCAAAAAGCACCGGCAGCACTTCCACCGGGGAAAATTTCGGAATATATCCGTACAGACTGGCTGTTAACTCGCGCGTGCGTGTGTGCGTGCGGGGCATATGGCTCGGCTCGGCTCGGCGGCGGCGGCTCGGCGAGGCCCCCCGACAGTCCCCTCGGGGCCCCTTTTCGTCGTCGAGCTGCGTGCGTGCGCGCGCGCCGTGCGCTCGTGTGCGTGCGCTCTTTTCTCTCCCCTGTTGCCGCGCTTATATACGCGCACAATGCACCACCACCCCGTCGGCCGTCTTCTCGAGAACGGAGGACCGAGTGCGCGCGCGTGCCCGAGGGTGTGTAACGCGAGGTATACGGTGTACGCTAGTCGCTTTATTTTAGCGCGGTTTTTCGTCGCGCTGGCTAAGAGAGCGGAGTTTCCCCGGTGGACGGCGGAAATTTCGGGGGTTTGTTTGCGAAGGCGGCGGCAGATGATGCTTCCCGGGGTTTTGATGTATGATTGGAGCGTCGACGAAGTTTCGGGAATTCTTAGGGCCGTATTACTTTGGAGTTTGGTCGATAAAGGAGGCGTTTTAATTCGTTATCTTGTGGATTTTAAATTTTCACCTGTATTTTAAAAACTTGTTATAATCGCCTTTATTTGCGTAAATTAAAAAGTAACCTTTGACTAACAAAACGAGGCCGACAATAACAAACTTGTACAAGTAAAAGATAATAATCAATTATCGGCAAAGATCCGCGTACGAATTAAAATCTAAAACCCCGCAATACACAATTTGGCTCGCGTCGTCTCCCGCGCTATAACAAAAAAATAAAACTCAATTAACGCTCGGCACGCGAAATGAACGATACCTCGAACCCAGCCACCCTTCTCAACAGACAAAGGCCTCGCCGCGCAGCATCGCAATCTATAGCTGCTCATAATTAGACGAGCAATTATTGTTTAAAATACACCTTATGCATTTCCCTCGTATATACCCGATAGCAGGGGTTGGCAGGCCGTACAAGCCAGCTCTACAGGCGGACGAGCAGCTCCGGCGCACGCACGCACATATATCCCCGTATATCGCGCGCGCGCGCGCGTGTGAGTAGGAAGGGGGCAGGCATCGGGCGCTGTTGCTACCGCGCTTGGCGCGTGCTCCCGCTCCCCACCAGCGCAAATATACGCTCGCTTCCCCCTCGCGTTTACGTCCGTCCCTCTCTCTCTCTCTCTCTATACCGGATCTGCCCTTGTCGGCGGGAGCCAGAAAAAAAGGGGGATGTGCCGCTCTCTCCCTCCCCCGGGCTCGCACGCGACCGCTCCCCTTCTCGCGCTCGACATTCAAACCGGCGCGCGCGCCAAGACCGCCAGTCACTCCACTGGCGGCGGGCCGGCAGCGTGCCCTACGAGCGCTCTATCCTTGTGTATATACCCGCTGTGGACGGCGATGCGATTCGCAGTGAGATGAGCGAGCGGTGTGTTGTGCCTTGATATCGATCGACCAAAAATTTGCCGACAAAAACGTTTTGTCTCTCGCTCGTCGCGCGGTGAGCCGGTGTCAACATGTCGACGATGGGGATAATCTACTGCAACGGCAACGGCACCGCTGCCGTGGGCGGTGGCGAGCGCGAGCAGCTGATGCTGCTGCGCACGCTGCAAGACAACGAGCGCAACATAATCGGCAACACCGGCGGCAACCGCGGCCAGGTGATAACGGCGAAGAACAACGTCAGCGTCATCAGCGTCAATCAGCAGCAGATCCAGCAGCAGCAGCAGCAGCAGCAGCAGCAGCAGAACGAGAACAGCGAGCAGAACAGCAGGCGGCCGAATCAGCAGCAGGGCAACGTGGTGCTGCCGCCTTACGATCCGTCCAGGTTGAAAAAACACGGGAAGAACGGGCAACCGCCGCCGATCGCCGTTGCCAAAAGAAACGCGAGGGAGAGGAATCGAGTCAAGCAGGTAATTTGCTCGCCGGGAAGAATAATGACCCTTTCGCGGGTATTTTTGCCGCTCGTTTTACGCCGTTTGCCTGCAGTTGGCTTGGAGAACGAATATATACAAAAAGTAAAGATAGGATTATTGGATTAAGTAGATTTTGATTAAAATTTTATTATGAAGAATAAGATTAATAAAATAAGAAAGCGAAGACTCTTTAGCACCAGCTTTTAAGTGTAACGGCCTAATATTACGATAAAATGAAGCTTTAATCCTGACTATCGCATTATCTCTTTTATGATAGGAACTCGTCAAATTTCGTATTGATCGAATTGATAAGCCAAATATTATCAGTTGAAATAAATGGTCAAAAAGTATCAAAAGTAAGCTAGTCGGCTTTATTACAATTAATTAAAACGAAGCGCAGCAGCTCTTGACTCATCAATTTTCAACTCCACTAGAGTAAATATTTTCTTTCATTAATGTACACTGAGAGAAAGAAAGGAGTAAAAATTACTATTTTGTATCGTTATTTCAGATAATGAGAAGAAAAATAAGAACATTTACTATATAAATAGTAAATATTAAAATAAAAAATTGTCGATAATTGAAAACATGTAAATATGCTTATATTTTTCTTCTTATATCTGAAATAACAATAAAAAATAGTAATTTTTACTCCGTTTGCATTATCAAAGAGAAAGCTTTGTATTTTTCTCTCAGTTTAGATCTTAATGTCGTTGCACACATTTAAATTCTTACATTTCTGGATAACATTTAATCACCTGTATATAAAACACATACGTATTCATCAAATTAACGTAAAAATCAACATTTCGATGAAGCGGCCAGAACATTGAACCCTTCTTCTACAGCAATACCCAGCTCAAAATTGAAAGCCCGTTGCCTATTTTCTTCGACCAGGTAAACAATGGCTTCGCGACTCTCCGGCAACACATTCCAAGCCACGTAGCCCAGGGCTACGGCGACAGGGGCAAAAAACTCTCGAAAGTCGAGACCCTGCGCATGGCGGTCGAGTACATCCGGGGCCTCCAGAGGCTCCTCGCCGAGGCCGACGGTCTCGACTACGACAGCATCTCCTCGAGCAATCAGAACCAGACCGGCGACTCGGTGATGATACCGTCGCCCTCCGGCAGCGTCTACTCCAGCGGCACCCACAACGGCTCGGGAGACGTCCTCGGTTTGGGGGGCTCGGAACTGGACGAGCAGCACTCGGCCGGTCCCGACAACGCGGGACTGGACGAGGATATGGACGGGGAGTCTTACCTGGTGGAGGAGGACGACGAGGAGGATGAGAACAGAGACAGGAGGGACGCCAAACGCTTCCGGGACGACGGAAGGTCGCTGAACAGGTAAGCAGAGGGAGCTTTTATTCTTGATGGGAGGAAACAGCCTTTGTCTGGTACTTCGAGATTTTTTTTTAAGGGAAAGTTGACAAGTTTCTTCTTCTCTGGGCGGATTTAGTTTGTTAGCTTTGTAATTAAAAGTAGGGAAGAAGATCTTTAGATCTTTATAGGGGCAAATATCTCCTATTGTCGTGATTTTTATAGGACGAACAATGGAATTCAATAGGTCCATTGCGATTAAATTAGAAATTGATAAAGGTGCGCTACTCGATATCGAGAAAGTATCCAAGCCCATCGAGTTCATTTTTACGCGCACTTATTAAACAGTTATTTATTTAGTCATTTTTATAACATTTTTTTAAACTGATGTAAATCCCTTAGTACGTGTTTGCATACTTTCTGAGCAAATAGTTTGACTGAAAAATTAAGCAGCATACAATTTCTTTCAGACTCTCCGAGAATCACAATCGTGACCGACTTCTAAGTTCAGCACAGCGCCGTCGACGCAATTCCCCAAGTACCTTCTACGTCTCTCGATCGGCCTCCTCGTTCGGCGACGAGGAAAACGTCGAGCCCCTCACTCCTCGTAACAATAACAGCAGCCAACACAACAACAACAACAACAACCACCTCCTCAGCGGCTACACCCCGATCCTGCTGCAGTCCTCGTCGCCCACAAACGACGGGCTTCCCTCCATAAAGCGCGAGATCTGCCTGTCGAACGAAGAGAAGCTCTGCTCCGAGGACGACAGTACTCACGGCGGCGTGATCCTCGCCTCACCCTCCCCGTACACCGGTGAGATCCTGATCGAGAACCCGGAAACCGGACGCCTGGTACCCCTGAAGCTGGAGGACCCCGAGGCAGCCGGCGCCCAGCTGGTCTACCTGTCGGCCGAGGGTCTGCCCACCAGCACGTACTACAAGCACGACGTGGCGGACGGCGCGGCCAGCGGCGCCGAGTTCATGGACGTGGTCAACTGGTGGGAGCAGGAACAGGGCAGGTTCGTTCACCACCTGCAGGGCCATCACCACCACAGCCACCACCACCACGCGGCTCAGCACCAACAGACGCACCAGCAGGCGCACCAGCAGCTCGCCGTCCAGCAGAGGCTCGCCCACGTCTGACGCACAGTCGGCGCGCACTCCCGAGTCTGAGGTGAGTCGATTGGAGAGCGCTCTCTCGCTTTTTTTCTCCTATTTTTTTTCGACGACATGTGCGCGGCGCGGCATCGGATGCTGCCCGTCGGGTTCGGGGAGCACGACTGCTTCGCATAAGTTCTCGACGTTTTTCTTTGACGGGTTATAATGCGAGCCTAAATACTTTCGAAGAGCTTGAATAAAAATTTTGGATAAGTTTTTTCGTTTTTAGATTTTTAAATCGCTTGAAAATTGAAAAAAAAACCCTTGAATTCGTTTCTTTCCAAAAGATAATAATGGCTTGGATTCTCAAAATTGCTTTCCGGACTCTTTCCTCGAGACGTACAATAACATTGCTGACTAATCTCCGAAAACCAATATCAAAGGGAGAGCTGCCCACCTCTCTCACCCCCCCAAGTATATTATTAGACCGCGGTGCGAACGAAAAACAGCCGTCCTCTCGCGAAAATTCGAAAACCGTCAAGCCGCCACTCATACTCCGCTCGTACAGCTCGCCACGGAGCAAAAAATATCGAAAACACTTAGCGCCCGAGCAAAGTGGAGCGCGGCGCGTCCCCGAGAAGAGCGCCGTCACGCGCGAGAAAATACCGAAAAGAACAACACGCTCCCGAGGGCCAGGCAGGAGGAAGCCACCGCTGCCGCTCGATATGCGCAGGAGTAGAAACCCGTGTTCGGGAACGAGCGCGAACCACTTGGGCGCGCACGTGTGACTCCGAAAATAGAAGTGTCACGAGGCGCAGGAGGAGGAGGAGGAGGATCGTCCGTGACACATCGGGAAAAACGACCACTTTGCCTGGGAGAGCACACGATCAGCGGGCCACGTGGCCCGAGCTTCCCGATATCCTTCCTTTCCTCCGTGGCGGTATCGGTTGCAGGAGGGAATTTCATTTCGTCCCCGGACTCGGGATGGTATTTCCGAGACTTTTTTTTTGGCTCCTTGTTGGTTTTAACAAATTGGAGCATGGTTTGGCGCCACTACCGACAGTTTCTTTCTCTGCTTTCTTGTTTTTTTTTTTTCGGTTTTCACGGACAGTGGAAATTTAATGCGGGAGACAAATTTTCGGATGGCTTTTCGTGTACTTTCGTTAAGCGAACGTTAAAAATTGGAATAAGAGTTTTGATTGTTTTTCAGAACATATTTTTATTCTATTTACAATATTTTTAAGTTTAACTAGTTAATTAACAATTTATTAATACTGCTTATCGATTGTTTGTAACTTTTATAACAGATTGTGTTACCACACTTTTAACGCGCTATAATATCCTCTTTCAAACAGATTACGCATACTCATTTGAATTAGTCATCCAAATAAAGTAAAGGTTACACAATATATGACTCATCTAATAGCCCGCAAATTCATGCTACCACCTTCTACTCGTTTAACACTGTCCCAAGCAACAACGCTACAATAAAGTTTTTTAAATAATCGCCGAAACGAGGAATTTGATTATTATTTTCTTAATTCAGCATTGCCGTTTACGACCGAGCACAATTATCTTCCGACAATGGGAGGTAAAAAAACCTCGCCGGCATTATACAGGAAAGCAAACGAGTTACGATGGAAACGAAGCAAAATCGATCGCTCTCGCGTCGAAGGCCCGTCATCGTCTCGAACCTGTCAAAAATTTCATGCTTCACGGTATATACGCAAAGCGAGCGAAAGCAAAAAAGCAACAAAAAAAAATAAAAAACAGCAGGCAAAAGCGACGACGGCTCTCGTCGCAGGAGGCGGAAATGGTCCAGAGCGTTACCGGAAGCGCCGGACGTTCTTTCATCCCGTAAGCATGAATGAGAGGGAGAGAGAGAGAGAGAGAGAGAGAGAGCAGCTCGCATGCGAGCTCTCGAGACTCGCGCGCTCGCGTCAGCGATACTTTTAAAAGGCCTATTTAAGTATATGCGCGAGCTGCCGCGGTCGGAGTTTACGCGGATGGCTCTATTTGCGGCGGCTCTTCGGGCTCCCGGGAACAATGGAGTTTTTAGGAGCGCTTTGTGCGAGGCCAGGTAAAATGAGGCCGGGAGCCTCCTCGCCGGGATGCTCGAGGGGAGAAACACTCTCCCCGGGCCATTGGACGCTCGCCGGCGGCGTTGCGTTTCGTTTTAATTGTTCGCTCGCTCGGTGAATCGCAAATGAATGTAACAGGGTTGCGGAGGAAAAGAAGTAGGCTCTTTTATATATATATATATATAGAGAGAGACGGCGCCAATCGCCGGTCGAGTTTTTCTTCGCGAGACAACGATCAAATTTTCATTGCGTTTCGAGCCAATATTTTTTTTAGAATTCTTCTAGCGTGAAACAAACACTGAGTGCAATGGATTTTCGTCGTGCTTAACCACTTGTTTTCTAAAATAAGCTCCCATTCAGCCCTCGTCCACCGCGTAACGATCGAGGTGCCGCGAGTACCTTCTTCCCCGCGCGCCCGTTCGCGACGCGCGGCAACGGGCCCCTCAAAAAAAAAAAGCCTGGAATTTCGCCAAAAAAAAAAAAAAAAAAAAAAACGAAACTCGCCGTCGAAAAAAGAGACTCCGCCGACGTCTCGTGCGTATAAGCGCGGCTCCGCAACCTCCGAGGAATTGGGCCTCCCCGCGTAACAGCAGGAGAGCAGTGCGTGCGCAACATATGGCCGCGCGCGCGCGTCAAGAAGAATCCAAGAACTTTAAAAGTCTCCCTCCCGGGCCATATGTTGCTCGCGCGCGCCCGCGACCGTGCTGACATTATATACATATATCTATACCTCCTCCTCGCGAGCTCGTCTTTTTGCCTCAAGGTCGCCGTCGCCGCGCCGGGGGAGTGCCGCCCCGCGTGAGAAACAGCCAAAGTTCGCATGGGGTATATAGGCATAGGAAGCTCGATACGATTTCGCGCGGGTTCGTGGAGGAGTTTTAATGAGCGGCGGCTCGGGGGGATTGATTTACTGGCTGGGGGGGATTCGGGTTTATGTGGAAAAGATGTGTGGCTTTTGACGAATTTAAAGGCGTGAATCTCGACTTTTTAATTTCGAGCGCGCGCGGTACTTCTTACAGGAGCGTGTATTAAAATGTTTAGAGATGGAAAGAAGAAGTATAGCAGTGTATCTCGTTGAATTTTGAAAGAATTTAAGACGTCGACTGCCAAACTGTGACGGGTGAAGGAAATCTATTTGAAAATCAAATACCGAGAAGGCTGCGCTGGCGTTCGAATAAAAATAAACGTAAAGTCGAGCGAATAAAAGAGAATAATCTTTTCTTTCATAAAAATAAAATCCATCGGTAAAAGAGGAAGTAGCGACTCCTCGAGCGCGAGGTTCAAGGTCCTCGCGGTTTGGCCGCTCTCCCAGGAAAATGGCTCTACAGGCTCGATAACCCGCGTGCGTCGAGCGCGTCGACGCTCGCGCCGCGCGCGATCGTAACGTCATCCATGCTGGCGCGACGCCCGCATTCGGCGCCCTCGCTTTGTTCTTCCTCCCTCTCTTCTTCTTCCTTGTTCCTGTCCTCTCGCTTGCCACGGCGAGCCGCCCGTAAACGCCTCGCGCGCGAGTTTATTCGGCTCTGGAAACGGGAGGCCTCAAGGTTAGGCCTCTGATGAGTCGATTGAGTTTAAATTGAGCGGCGGGAGAGCGGCTTAAAAATAAGACAGTTTTTAATTGAATTTAACGTGCGAGCCTTTTGGAGTACGCCGAGCTTAGGGATCCGTCGTAGGAATTGCTTGGGTTAGATCGAAAAAAGTGTTTATAGATTCGACGATGTTTCAATTTAATTACAGAATAATTGTGCGCGCATTGTAATTTAATAAAATTTTCGCGTTTCGCGAAAGAAGAGTATTATTTACGCGCAAACAAAGTGAAGCTTCCGCAGCTCGAAGAAAAAACATTTCAGAATTTCTTCTGTGAAAGTTCATTGTCGCTCGTTAAGGCGAAAGCCAAGTTTATAAAGAGCAGCGAAAGAAGTCGCGAAGCAGGCGCTCGAAAAGAAAGGGACGGCGAGATGAGCTCCCCGAGCGTTTGAGAAAGGAAAACAAAGCTCAAAGCGACGCGTTAAAAAGCCGACTCGAAAATATATCCGAGGGAGGTCCGAGAAGACGCTGGCCCCGCGAGAGGCGCGGGGAGGGCGAATTTATTGAATTAGCCCGTCGCGTCGACGCATCTCGTAAACTTGCTCGTAGATGACCTCACTTAGTAATTGTCGTAATTTAGCGGCGCGTTCTCTCTCGCTTTCTCGATGCGCCGCTCCTGAACTGCGACTTTCGACTCGTTTTGACTAAAGTTACCGAACGCCTTCTCGTAAAGTGCATTTCAGACATTTTCGTTAAGGACACTTGTTCGCGCAAATTTACGTTAATTGTAGCTTTGTATGAAATAAAATAAAGTAAGTCGGTCTCCGGACTTAATAAATTTTTCGTAAATCGGTTTGATATTACAAAACTGCGATAAACGAGCTCCAAAGATTAGGAACTAAAAAACAAACGACAGTCATCAAAATTAACGGGGAGCCGAATAAACGAAATTCCCACACGGGAAGCGACGCTTCCGAAACAGTTAGTGCCTGTTAAATTAGTAACAGAAGAGGCATAATAGCTCCTTGGGCTCTCGAGGGTTTCTTTTCTTTTTTTTCCCTCGGAGGGCCGCGCAGATACATATCTCACGCGCTCCCCCGTTGGCTTTTCACACTTCCCGTCTCGCTCGTTTCCTCCTTTTTTCCCACGGCGCTGCGAAAATTTTCCTAAAGCGCGCCGCGAGACTTTCCTTGCGTTGGGGGGCTGCGGCGGCGAGGCCAGGTAAACGGGGAGCGCTTTCCCGCGCTTTACAGGGGAGACGATCGATCGCTCAAACGGTTGAGAGAGAGAGAGAGAGAGAGAGTTTTTGCTGGGGTGTCCCTGGAAGTATAGTTGTTATTGCAGAGATTCGAAATGTCCGTTGACGGTGAGCCCGGAAAGGCAGGGAATTAAATGCCCGCGGTGGGGATTTAAAGCGAGCTCATATAGGGAAGAGGAAGTGGTTTTTATTTTCTCGAAAGTTATTTGCAATTAATTCACTTTAGGTTTATCGATAGCAGTTGTTTTCTGAATAAAAATTAAAAGTATTATACGCCGCGTGCATTCTGTCGTATGAGTCACGGGGCACTGCATTAAAAATAACAGAAACTCACGAGGGGAGAAAAGGAACATAATATTTCGCCCCGTACGGAAACTTGTTGAATTTTCATCGAAATAAAAAGTTGCCGCGAAATTCGTTGACGTGCGTTAAAAATTCATTTTATACGAAGCAATTTTCCGTTAGGCAATAACGAATATTCCCAATCCGCGGTCGATGCAGCGAAAATTAATTGAAAAACGTTTCTCTTGTCATTGCAGTGCGATCAACGAGCCAACAGCAGCAGCAGCAACGGCGGCGGCGGCGAGGACAAAAAAAATGCAATGGCGTCGCCCGTTATCCGCATCGATGCACCGCCGAGATAAGAGGGAAAAAAAATATTTTTTTTCTGTTCGGTACCAAATGGCAGCGAGGCCGAAGGGTTGAAACCGGTGGGAAAGTTACGAGCGAGCGGAGCTCCGAGAGGGACCAAAACGAACGAATAATCGAGCGGTTGTGTGTGCCTTTCTGCATATTACATATATTCTCAGTTCTTCTTCTCGAAACGCACGCGATCTCCGCCTTTTCGACGAGAAGGAACGTAAGAGAGGAACAAATGGAGAACACGAGTGTACAATGAGGATGATACGATGTTATAATATAACGGGATATTATCGTGTGTTGTGAATACAAGCGAACGCGAGATATACTTAAGTATTTTATATGTGTATAGCGAAGGATAATTCTTTTACTGCATGTGCCTTGAACAGTCACGGAAATTCCTAAATGGTTAGAAAGTTATTATTCGGTCACTGGCGATGTATATTTACTATTGTTCGCTCTTTAAGGATGGCCATACTGTGAGGGAGTAATGTTTAAAGGGGTATTAGGACACGACCGAATATAAACGGGCATCTTTTATATCCTTTTAATCTTGTTGTACTTATTCCTGCCATATTTTGACAATAAGTTACTTGACTTATCAAACAAGAACTGAAAGCAAAAGGAACGATCATCATTATTACCGTTGCTTTTGTTTCGATATTGAATTAATCTTCCAATTTACAAATAAAAACTATTGATAGGCTGATTCAAGTCATTACATTATATATTAATTTGAACATATTAGCTGATTCATGGTTAAAAAAAAAGTAGCGCGTTAAAAAAAAAAATTAGAGAAAAATTTACTTTTCATAAAAAAAACTATTTGTCAGTTATTTGAGATTAATTCTATATATAGGATAATGAACTTGAAAGTTGGACAAATTTGTAAATACGTATAAAATGTAACTTTCGAAATTTAAATTGGAAAAATAAATTTAAAAAGTTACATAAGTTATTGAAATGACATTATTTGTTAGTAAACTAGTCTTGTAAGAAATCCGCCATCTTATTATCTGTGTAACATTGAAAATCGATTAATAATTAATAATTAAATACATTTAATTAATAATTATTAATTATTGTTTTTCTTAGATCAAATGCTTACCAGAAAGCAGTTCATTCTTTTCAAACAATGTAAATTTAGAACTAATATTTGAAAGTCTATTTTAAATTATATTTAAAACATTATATGTACCATGAAATCAAAACGCACAATTTTCAAAAGATTATTGTTGACTGAATGATAAAGCGTATTTTTATATGCATTTATTGATCGTTTATAAGTAACGAGCGCTTTCCAATGATTGTCTCATTTTATTGTAAGTTTTGTATTATACTAGTGCCTTAAGACAGTCGAAAATAAGTTTTTATACTAAAATATTTTACCAATTGATATTTTATACGGAAAAAATATTTAAAATAAATTTATGCATATTTATAAAGAAGTGCGTTTTATTTATATAATAAAATATTTCCTCACATGTCATTTTTAGAAACTACCTTTTATAAGTAACTTAGCACGATTAACGATTACATCTTCAATTTCCAACGTATTTCAATTTTTTGTGGTCGAAAAGCAGATGTCATAGAGGTAAAAGAATACACGTTTTCCAAAAATTGATTTATTTATTTATTAAAATCATTAAATATTTTTAAAACCTAACAAAATCCTCGACCCAAATGTCGTATCCCCTTGTAAGTAATAATACTGCTCCGGGTACATACGATGACAAATTGTAATTAAAAATAATTTATTAGCCGAAAATCTCGTTGATGCATTATTCATTCCTGCCCCCGCGTATATAAATTCTATCAACAAGCAACCCGAAATTCGGTGCTTAAATCTATATCCCGCCTGAAAACTGGGGCGCGTATCAACGCTCGCTCGCCTAACGAACGGTCGCCGCGGCGCCAATTTGAAATTCAAGGCAGCGAAATGCGTGCACAGGTGAGCACAGCTCTCTTCCCTCGCCCTCCCCCGAGAAACATAATCGATAGCGCGCTCGTCGAGCGCGTATGTTTTTTTTCTTTTTTTTTTTCGGCGGGCTCCGAAGGGGGTTCCTCGATTTCCGGCTCCAAGCTTTCCTCCCCCGGGGGGTTCGGAACGTATATTCCACCGCGTCACTTCCGGCGGACGCGCGAGAGCAGGGCCGTTTTCTACTGGCGCCCCTGAAACTCACTCCCACGCGTATTACATTAATTTATGACTCCGAGCTCGTTTTTTTTTCTCTTTTAGGGGGCATTGTTTTTTTTTTCACCTAATTGGGTCGGCGTGATCGGTTCGAGTTTGTAGAACGATTTCAGTTACTGCTAAATCGTCCACTGCGAGGTATAAATGTATTATCATTTACGGTATTTTTTTTTCTATTTTTTAAACTGGTATCAAAGCCGGTTTAAATGGGTGTTATTCTAACGTTGGTCGATATAAAAATTAAAAATTTGAATTCAAAAGTGTTGTTATACGCGTAAATTTTTGTATATAAATTTAATTGAATAAATGTTGATGTTGCTTATGCACATAACATTTATTCAATTCAGTAAACAGTTTAATTCTATATATATATAACTTTACCATATTATTTGATGATTCATTTTTAGCATTTCAAATTCTTGCTTACAATTTCGATAAAATAAGCTAAAATGTTCCAAGCTTGCACGTAATACCATAATTATGCGCAAACTCAATAGGAATGGGTGACGATTGCCGTCGACGTTATGTTTTGTAAATTGATTCAGAATGACGTTCTCGATTTGCATTATACTGCATTGCAAGTATAAACTTAGCAGTAAAATTTAAAATAATGGATGTATTCGTTGAATGACGATTGTATGTTTCTATAATTTAATGCTATTTATTTATGCTGTGTGTTCAGGTTGAAGCTCTTATTGAAACTTCATTATATAATTATTTTAAGGTAAGATTTTATAATAAGGAAAATGAAACATCATGATAATAAATTCATCACCATAAATGAAATCGATACACTGAATTGAATTCCTCGTGATTTATTAATATTTTCATCAAGATGTAATTATTTATAATAATATCAAAAACTCTTACTGTTTCTAAAAGTATAAAGAACACGTAATTTTAAAATGTTTCTTAACCAAATTTTTATTTTCAAAATATTTTATTTATTAGTTAATAAAAAAATTATTCAATTCTCTACATTTTAATTAAAATTTTCTGATAATAACAATGACTACCAACATTTATTTTAGGTACTCACTTTCGTTTAAAAATGAATTGCTTAACATGTGCTGCATCACTTTTACTTACAAATTAAGTCATGGGTAAGTAAGCAACATACGCATTCACAGTCATAATAGGCTGGTCATGAAGTTGTAACGAAAATGTTTGTATAAAATATAGTAATAAATTGAATACATTCTTGATAGGCATTATGAAAAGTAAATTAAAAAATGCACGGACAGGTTTATAAATAAACGCGCCGATCACCTGACATGATTTCTATGCGCATAGTTCACTTGCAATTCGTTTATTAGTTACACGTTGGTGTGAACTATGTCAACATGACTTTTATACAAATGCTTTCTTTAACTAGTAACAAATACAGTTTGCACCTAAAAATGTCTTAAATTCAATGAAAATAAATGTGATCTGATTAGGTATCCTTTAACTAGTAATAAATACAGTTTGAGCATAAAAATTTCTTAAATAATTATGTAAAAAATAAATTATAATTTATTTACATCTATAGATGTGATCAATGTACTATATGTACTCGATGGAAGGTGACTTGTGTAGCAATAATAGAGGAGCAAAAAAAATTTGAAAAATTCCATCTAAGGAATAACCTACAAACGAAGCTTATGAATTAAAAGTTACTGAATACATTTTGCGACGATTGTTATTTTAGTCTCACAATTCAGTAAAATAGTCAAATTGAGTGCATCCGGATGGAAATTAATCACCAAATGATAATTAATTAAACACTTATAACTGCACTTTGACAATACGAACTACTTATAAAATAAAAAATAGTCGCACAAAATCATGCTCTCAAGTTTACGTGTCGAATTTATAAAGAAAACAATGAATGAAATTGAAACTTAATTAACGTCGTTCGATTATGTGGACCGACAAACTATCATTTGAAAAAGCGAAAGTTGAAATTCACCGTGAGTGCAAGCTGAAATGATTGCTTACCGGACGAATATGATTTTGATCGAAACAAACGTGAGCTCATCGCGCACAAAGTTTTTCCAAGTGCATGATATTCCGCGCGAAAAAGCTCGAAAGCTCGCAGACAAGCCGGCGGAAGTTTGCATCGGTAGCATATTTGCGATGCAAAGCGTCTGGTGCGCTCACGCAGGTCCGGGCCGTTGGTAAGGTCAGCTTATAAATTTCACGAAGATATGGAATTTTTTTTGCGAATTCCCTCCCGCTATAAAACTCCCCACTGCTGTCGACGGACTCGTCAGTTTTGCGCCGATCGGTGAATCAAGATAAACAGTGGTGCTAAGTTATCGAAGGGCATTCGGAAACAATAGAGTGTGTGGTTAGTGTGATTTTTTCGTGAATTTTTCGCTGGTGAAGATTTTTTAATAGTTTTTAATGACTCGGTCAAGGATACCGCTAAATGTGATAAATCTTACGGGCTTTCAATTGAAAATAAGCAATATCGTTATTTTATCAATTTAAAGTGTTGTTTAAACTTATTTTGTATTTATCTTGCACATTAAATTTAAGAAACTGTAATTAAAGACCTACTAACATAAAATGATCATAAAATGGCATAATTAATGATACAATTAAAGGTAGATAAATACAAACTTGTCATTTTCAGGGCAGGAATTTGAACAGGACGGAATATTTGATAAGAACTTTTAAAGTTTCTCATCAATCATGGAGATGGATGCAGTTCCGATGAATTCATCTTACTTTTCCTTGGGCGTTTTTTGGCCCTTGGTCGTGACTGTTGCAGTGTTAGCCGCTGTACATTATTACATTGAAACTTCACGAATTGTCCGGATGGGTAACAAAATTCCAGGTAAATTCGAATCGCATTAGAATTAATTGTTTCAAATTACCAGTTCAGTGGTGAAAAATTTTCACAAGAAAATTAATATTCAGCGAAAATTTAGAATGTTTCTTATTATGGGAGAAAGAATTTATTTAGTTTCGAAAGTACTGTTTTTAAAATATTAAATACCTTATAGTAAACAAAATAAATTTCTTTACAATGTTTTAAATAAAATACATCCAATAAAGCAGTAATAAAGTAATAAGTGATAATTGAGAATAAACGAATTAATTATAAAACAGATGAAGATAATAATGTTTTAAAAAATATTTACAAAAACACATTATTCAAGGTCCTAAAACGGTTCCATTTTTCGGAAATGCCCTGATGGCGTTCGGAGTGCAACCGAAAGATGTCTTGACTGAAATTTTAAAATATGATATCTATGGAAATGTCGCAAGAGCATTTCTTGGACCAAAACTAGTGGTCTTCCTCGTTGACCCACGTGACGTTGAAATCATCCTCAGCAGTCATATCCACATAGATAAATCACCCGAATACAGGTATCGCTTTCAAATAAAATACTTAGTTTACTAAAGGATCACCGATTAAGTCAGTTTTCCCTTCTATTTTGAAATTAAAATTAATTAAAATAAAATGAAGGCCTTATTTATAAATTAACTAAAATTTTATTTTTAAAAATAACAAGTTATTGTTTTAACCAATCCTGTCTTTGCCAGATATTTTGCACCTTGGTTGGGCGAAGGTTTGCTCATTAGCACGGGCGAAAAATGGCGCACCCACCGCAAGATTATTGCCCCTACATTCCACTTGAACGTCCTTAAATCCTTCGTACCATTGTTCTACGAAAACAGCATTGATTTGGTCCAAAGGTTGAAGAACGAAGTAGGAAAAGAATTTGATGTCCACGATTACATGTCCAGTGTAACTGTCGACATTCTTTTGGAGACGGCTATGGGAGTTAGGGGAACGCAGAAAGAAAAGAGCAGCTTCGATTATGCGATGGCTGTTATGAAGTGAGTGCTATTTTATTTTTTATAAAAAATTAACATAAATTCCTTTGTTTTTTAACGTTATATATATATATGTTGATGATATATTGATAATTTAGTATATATCCTTGTGGTAAACGTACTGATGAAAGAATTCTAGAAAAATGATAATTTAGAATAAATTGACAAGTTCATATCAATGGACCATAAGAAAGTGATCTGAACTCGAGATCAGAGTTGTACCATCGCGCCAGGATTTTCAAATATTTTCAAATCTAGATTCAGCCGCTCAAAATGCATGCATATTATTTTTGGTCTCGAAATCAGACTAGTTTTTTTATGGACCTGCGTAATGGAAGAGTTAACCAATTAAATTGTAGTAGTGTAGGAGCGAAATGGGTACTACAATTTGCAAAATCGCTGCTGTCATCAAACTCGCTAACATACACATCATTAACCAATTAAATTTTTCTTTTTTATTTAACGACTTGCTCCTACGAGATTATATAGTCTAAGCCAATTTAAATAGTTTTCTGTTTTTGAATTATTACGCTTAAGACGTCCTGAGTTCTCTTGAAAACAAAAATAAAACAATACCTTGAATATACTGAACCAGAAACATAATATGCTGCAAAAAAAGCAGCATGTTTTTTGCATTTCGCGGTCATTCCTGCGAATACAAAACTCGCGTCAAAACGTAAAAATTCTCACGGAGAACATCAATAATTCATAACAATTCATTGATCAGTATCCGACATTGATCACTATTTCACACGATCATTTCGCATATGACGCGAGTCGCCCCCCCCCCCCCCCCCCCCGAAAAATTCTCTCTCTAGCATTGTTTTATCAAATTTGCTTCATTTGATTTGCATAGAATGTGCAACATTATTCATCGAAGGCAATACAATTTCATGTTGAGACTTGACACGTTCTTCCAATTCACGTCTTTTGCGAAACAGCAACAAAAGTTTCTTGATACCATTCATGGATTGACGTCGCGAGTCATCAAAAAGCGTAACGTCGAACAGCAAGGTAAAGGAAGTTCGCCTATGATGGACTCTATTATGAAGGAACTTAGGAAAAACGGTAATTCAGTACATATCGAGGAAGTCAAAGATGACAATAAACAGTCCCTTCGATATGTGAGAGATGATCTCGATGACATCGATGAAAATGATGTGGGTAAGTGAATTTTATTTGAGTATTTTTTTAACTGACGGTACTTTATAAACTGATATAAAAGGCTGTAGAATTAGTTGATTCATAACAAAGAATAGACTTAATATTCAAAAAAGAACAGAAAAGAAACAAAATTTATTGCTTGAAAACAGCAAATATCAAGTGAGAATTATTGAAATTTAAAATGATGCGTATAATGAAAAAATTGAAAAGCTTTCATAAATAAACGTCAAATTAACAGAAAAATGAATGTTTTCAGAATATATATTAACTTGCAGTTAATTGCAGTTAAGCAATTAAAAAACTTTAATTAATTATTGTAGGAGAAAAGAGGAGACTCGCATTTTTAGACTTGATGTTGGAAATGAAGAAAAATGGCGAGCAGCTAACCGACGAAGAAATTAAAGAAGAAGTTGATACTATTATGTTCGAGGTATGAATACATTTTTTTAAAGAAATTAAAGAAGAAGTTGATACTATTATGTTCGAGGTATGAATACATTCTTAATAAATTTTCAGGGCCACGATACCACAGCTGCTGGATCTAGCTTTGTACTTTGCGTATTAGGAACTCACCAGGAAGTTCAGGTAAATTTTGAACAATCTATTTTTATTCGCACATAAGAAACTTTATTTTTATCGACAAACCTTACAATTCTAAATTGTTTTCAAATAAGCAATTACATTTTTGCGATCATCCGGTTTTTTAAGCCCCGCAAAAAGCATTGTCGTTCCCGGCATGAATTTTTTCGGGTTTTCCAGAAATTTATCTAAATTGTCGTCGGTCCACGTAAAGTTTCTAGCTTCTTCCGTTTTAGCTAAAATAAAATTGCGAGAAAAATTGATCAAGTGCAAAACTAGCAAAATATTGTCGCAACAGTACCTGTCTGGCATTCGCACTTTTTTCCGTAAATCTTGTGCAGGTTAGGTCCGCGTTTGGTTTTTCCGCCGGGTGCTATAGTGTGACATTGCAGGCACATTTTCGTGAAGAGAGCTTTACCTTTTTCGGCGTCTCCCATTGTCAGTCCACGGCGCGATCCCAAACACTTTTACATCGTCATGGTTGCTTGCAATCTGTCCAATATCGCGGGCAAAATGCAAAGTGCGAATTTTAAATTCTACCAACTTTCACTGTATCGCCGTGAACACAGTTGCGTCTTGAAAACAATAGTCTTGCGTAAACATTTAACAATTCATTGCAGGCACGTGTAATGGAAGAACTGAACGGTATCTTCCAAGGCTCCGATCGGCCGTGCACTTTTCAAGACACCTTGGAGATGAAGTACCTCGAGAGAGTCATTTTGGAGACTCTTCGACTTTTCCCGCCTGTGCCAGCTATTGCGAGACAACTTAACCAAGACGTTAAATTAGGTTAATACGATTATACCGAGCAAATAAATGAAAATGCATAGGAGATCGATAACGAATTTATTTTTTTTAATTTATTTTTGGCTTTCAGCTTCCGGCGATTACGTCTTGCCGTCGGGTTGCACTGTTGTCATTTCGCCCTACAAAGTGCATAGATTGGAGGAACATTACCCGAATCCTGAGGTCTTCAACCCCGACAATTTCTTGCCGGATAAAACTCAGGATAGACACTACTATGCTTTCATTCCGTTTAGCGCTGGGCCAAGGTCAGTATTTTAAAATAAAATAAAATTTGTGCAAATTGCCCATTTGAATGCAACAGGTTTTGGTAATTGTTTTTCTTGATAATTTTAGGTCTTGCGTCGGTCGCAAGTACGCAATGCTGAAACTGAAGGTTTTAATCTCCACCATTTTGCGAAACTACAAAATCCTTTCGGACTTGACCGAAGAAGATTTTAAGCTGCAAGTGGACATTATTCTTAAGAGGTCTGATGGTTTCAGGATAAAGATTGAACCGCGAAATAAAACTGTAGATGCTTATTAAATTGAGTCATTCAATTTCCATTTGTATATTTTATTGTTTTTATTAAATTTGTTGTAAGTTTATTTCTGGAGAATGAAACAGAATTGTAACACTATATAAATGTTGAGGATATTTAATTCCTAATTTGGTTATAGTTAAAACATTGTAGTTTGTATAAATGTGCAGAATGATTTTATATTGAAACAAAAAAAAAAACAAAATCAAAAAAATATTAGCAGTAGTTGCAGGTTTTGTATTGCTGTCATTGTCATTTTCACACGTAGTTCACTTGTATTTTAAAAGATAAAAAGTTCATATTATGTAACTTAAGTACATTATTTAATTTATCATTTAATTTATCGCAATAAATACAAAAAGCAAAAAGTTGTCTTTTAATTTGCCACTGTAAAAATTTTTTATTTGTTTTTAAGCATTTTTTAACAATTAATAAATTATATACTATTTCTAACATAAAGTGTACACGTAACGCTTAATCTATACGTATAATCATAAAAATAAGTATTTTTTTAGTAAAATTCGAGAAGGATAAGTTGATGAGTAAATTCAACGACGTCAGTAAAGTCACTTTATACATTAATAATTTTGTCACCAGTCTTGCACTTTCCCATTGGATTCCCATGTCCCGTTACCTAGCACTCTTCGCTTTCCTGTAATCCATCATTAATTCCACAGCCCATGGCACAATAAACAGACTATTCATCACTAAAAGTACTATTTGGCACACGACGAAACTGTCAGTCCAATCCTTCACCAGACCTACACAAATGAAACGGTTTTCATAAATTAAGTGGTAAAAATGTAAGGCAAAAGAAATCATTTTTCGTCGAAATTACTATTTCGTGACGATGGAAAAATTTATTTGAAAAATACAAAAAATTACAAATTACAAAAAGTTTGGCAAATTTTATTAAAAAGTCTAGTAATTTTTTGGCTTACGGCAAGTCGGATAGTAATTTTTCCTGAACTTTTCTCTCCGTCTTTAAATAAACGACATTATAAAACACATGCGATAATTTAAGTTAATTTTAATAAATAAAAACGACGTTAGTGGTATTTTCTGTCAATTTTCTTCAAGTCCTTCTCAAGCTGTTTAAACCAAAAACAATTTCTACCGGGGATTCCACCATCATAAACAACAAAGTAGGAGCAAAAACGCAAAAACAAACTCACCAGCGAATGGTCCGAAAACCACGGATATGCCGCCGCCGACGATGGCGAAGACGCCGTAAGCGGCGGCAAACTGATCGGCACTGACGTTCTCGACGACAACAAGCGTCTGGGGCACGATCAGCCAGGAGCGCGCCGCTCCGATCGCCGCCACCATGATTATCGTGCCAGTCAGAGTATCCTCGAGGTACAGATAGCCTACGGAGCGGGCAAAAGGATTGGCAGATTAGCGAGTTGAGCGGAGATTTGCGAGAGTGGGGCCGGCGCGTCGAGCGCGACCAATTGCCCACGAGAGCAATAAATTGACGCGCGAGAATGACCGCTTGTTTTAGCGCGTTAACTTGCGCGGAAATCTTGCCGCGCCGATGTATACTATATATACGTACTTTGCGGCAGCCGCTCGGGGCCGCGTGTTTATTTATCTTGATTAATTAAGCCGTTTCGGTTCGCGAGTGTATCTGTCTTTAGAAATAACGCTATTTGTTTTGGCTTATCGGACTCGAGATTATATTTTCGTTGACGCGTCTGCGATGCAATTGAAAATATTATCACAATCCGGCTGAAATAACGTCATCGCGTGGATGTCGCGATCGTTTTTTGACAATTATGCAATCAAAAAGCTAATCGCTTTACAAGTCTTCTACTTAAAGCACTAAGTAGTTTTAATGGTAAAAGTATAGAGTTACCCAATTAAGATAATTCAACAATTACCTATTTTAGCGAGACTCATGCCGATCATGGCGACGAAGAAAATGAGCTTGGGCCTCGCGTCGACGAAAATTGTGAAGACCGCGAGGCAGATTCGCGAGACGAGCTCCGCGCTGGCGGACACCGTTATGGTAAGCGCGATGTCGGTTTTGGTGAAGCCACGCTGTGCCATCATCATCGGCATGAACGAGGCGAAGGTAAAGTCGCTCGTGCAGGCGAAGCTTATGCCGAAGCACATGTTCAGGAAGGACCAGCTTTTCAGCAAGGAAAAGTCGATCAGGTCTTCGAATATGGCTCGATTCCTAAAATCAGTCAAAAGTTATTTTGATTCGATGTTTATAAATCTTCAAAATAATTTCGCGCGGAAATATTGTATTGAATTATATTAGAATGCTCGTCGCGTTTGCTTATCGCATCGGTAATAGATAAACTTGCGCAAAACAATCATTCTCACCTAAACCTAAACATTCTTTTCCTCTTCGGACGGACGACATCAACTTCGGAGGCGTTGTCGTCGGACTCGTCCTCGTTAATAGCAGCCGGGGGCGGTCGCATGTGCATGACGACATTGTTGAGAGCTTCGGCGGCCGGTTGAACTCGCAAGTTCGTCAAGCTCGAGGAGGTGAAGCCCGCGAGGAGGATGTTGGTGCGCGACTTGGACCAGTCGCTCGGGATTCCGCTGACTAATAAAGACTTGCTGCGGCCTCGATGAATGCCAGTTTCCACGTTCGAAACTGAAGCAACTCTTACTTCAGGCGTCTTTGGACAATGTCACAATTTCAAAGGGGCTGTTTGAGTCTTTTTTTTTTTTTTTTGTTTAATTAAATTAGTATAAAAGAAATGTACCAGTTTAACTTCCTTATCTGAGTCAGTATTCTCTTGTAAACTTCTGCAACTGTTCCATTTCTCGTTCCTTTTAATTTTCTCGATTTGACGAGGAGTCGTCAAGGAATTAACAGCAACTAACGGTTTTTTCGTTTCATCCGTTTGCTTAATGACCTTAGACTTTTTCTTGCGAAATTGTGCCTTCCAAATCGCTGGAGGCCTCATAAGCGCCATTGCTGAGATGCAATTGAGACTCAATGCACCTATGATTAGTATAGTACCTGAAAGTTTTCATTTTATTATGATTATATTTTATTGCAACGAATCTATTAAATAATACATTGATGGTGCTCTTATATTATATCTAAAAATTTTCAAATAATCAATTTTTATTTACTTAATTTTTTTATATTATTAATTTACAAACAATTTTTGAGCAAAATTTAAAAAATATACAATAATATTAATTATTATATTTAATTAATTTATTTTTTTGCAGATGATTTTGAGGTCAAAACTATTTTTGATGTAAGAGCGCGTTACACATAAAATATAGCATTTTTACTACCCGATCAAGTAAAACACATTGTAAATCAGAAATGCTTAGTCTGTTGACATTTTAAATTCAATTTCTGTGCAGTCATTGATAAAATACTAAACGATGAACAATCAACTTATTCCAAAAAGAATCTTATCTAATGTAATAAATTTTAATCCCGGAAAAATCGAAAATTATCAGTAAAAGTTGTGCAAACATAAATATTATTGATAAATTGAGGAATTGCACCACTTTACTTCCCGACTTTTTAGATTGTACTCTTCAATGATAGCATTAGTTCTTATTGCGCCTGACATTGTGGCGTTTGATAAGTATGTGTATCATAACTAGATAAATTTAGCCACATCATTCGCTTATACAATTTTCTCCAGCACGGAATTAGAATTATTTGGTTTATCACATTCAATATCGAATTTTTAATACGCTTACCTTTGCAACCATATTCTTCCATCATCAGTTCGATGACTATTGGGTAGATAATTCCACCTAGACCAACGACGACTTGCGAAATGCCCATCACCTAGTACAAATTTTTTAATAATCTGAATGTCACAATTACAAAATTCTGTCATAAAGTTAATTACAAATGAGTTAAATTTTTTTGAGCACCATTGATCTCTTCTTATCAAAATAAGCGTTGAAGTTTGTGCTGCATATTGTATATATCAATCCAAGACCAATGCCTTCAAGGAAGAAGAGCAAAGCTATTTCTATAACGCGATTCACTATAGTTAACAAGACGTTTGATACTCCGTAAAGTATAGCACCGATGACGCCGATAGTTCTCATGGAAAATTGCTTCAGGAGGGGATTTGTCACCAAACCTGTACTTTGACAAAAAATTATTATTAGATTAAATGTTCTCTCGTTTAAATGTACTCTTTTTAATTTTAAATATAATAAGCCGGAAAAACTTGAATGGCAAGAATTGAACATTCGTGCAATGATGTTTTATTTGCTCTGCACCAAATGCGTAATAGCAACGCGTAAATGCATTTATAGAGGTAAACGAATGGGAAAAGTAAGTGTAAACAGGGTAGAGGAAGGAATTGACTGTTAGATAAGGTAGACACGTGCGACAATTTATGACGATTTCTTAGTCTAGTTGACTCGTGACGAATCACGAGTTATGACCCTTTAGAAGGTGTATCTCGTTTTGTTTGGTCTGTACGTCATAGCGAAATCACTTCATACATAGGAAATTTTAGGTACTGATGATGGAATGGAAAATTTAGCTGCAGTCTCAATTATTATTATTTATTATGTGAAAATAATTAATATAATTTATAAACATAAATAAAAGCTGATTGTACATAAAATTTAAATGTTATTAATAATTATCTTATGTTAATAAAAATTTAGTCAGCATTTCGTATGCTTGACATTTTGTTTTTTACAGTTGTTTGGATGCTAATTGCAGTAATATTTCTTACTTTTTAGAAAATGCAAATAGATTGGGTTTGCAAGTACTAAATAAGTAGACATTATAAATGTTAGCAAGAAATACATCACTTTATTGCACAGCTTAGTCGAGAGCAAGTGATTATTAAATTTTATGCAAATGAAAACAATATCACTAATTGCTATGTCTATCGAGAAACAGTAATTGACTAAAAAATATCATAGGCTCTACAATTGTATTAATATTTAGACTTGAATAAATAATAAACGAACATGATCAAATTAATAATCATTATTTATTCAGAAAGTTTATATAAAAATACCAAAATAATGAAAAATACGTATACACGTTTATGGGTAAATCCAGTGATAAATTATTTTAATGATCGTCTAGTAGTTGTTCGATAAGACATCTAAAAAATGACTTATCTCGAGTGTAGTAATTAGGATCAACTCTACAAATATTGATTGTACATTTAAATATTTTCGCGCTCATGCAAAAGGTGATAGCGAATCGTCGATTTTAATGTGTGTTTGGGAATCCGCTTTTTAAAGGTAATTTTATATTTGAAAATCTAATAATAGTTAATCATTTTAAGAAATTAAAATAAATGAAAGATTTTTTGAGACAAAAGAAAAATTACTATTCAATTAAGTGTTTAATACTAAAAATAGAATTTTTTATAATATATATATTTCTTGTTTATAGACTTAAGTATTTTAATAATAAAAATAGGAATTTTCCTTGAAATTTTAATTGTAAATGATACAGACTTATCTCAAAGTTTAATGTTTATTTTTTAATTTGAATGATTTTATCATTAATAATTTACTTGTTTACAAATACAAATGGGTAAAACTAACCTGCTAGTGAATAACTAATATTAAATAACGAATTTAACATTGTCGTAACAGATCCAGCTTGTCCAGTTGCTTCAAAAAAGTCACCAAAAATCATCGTAAAAGAGGCATTAGGACCCATTGTTGTTACCTAAAAAATGTAATAAAAAAATCACTGCTAAGTGCTTTAAAGGTAAGTGCTTTTTAGTCAAATCTTTTCTCAAAGATAAGTCTCATTTTAATTCAATTTTAAGAATATAAATGTGATTCATCTCAAAATCTATACTTTTGTTATCTAAAAAATATACTAAAAAATCACTGCTGAGTACTTTAAAGGTAAGTGCTTTTTAGTCAAATCTTTTCTCAAAGACAAGTCTCATTTTATTTCAATTTTAAGGATCTAAATGTGAGTTATCCAACAATCTATACTTTTGTTATGTATATTTTTCAAAATTCAGTGGCAATCTAAATTCTTTGAAACCCAAGTTGCTAACCGAGCCTACCGATACATCGTTAATTATAATCACGTTAGAAGTATCGATAAATTTACGTTTTTCCACTGTAAAATCAAGAAATAGTAATGCAGAACATACTAATCGAAAGCAAATTGACCCATTTTAAATGATACTTGAAATGTTTGTCTCTCTCAAAACTAAATTAGACAGAAGTGAAAATAACAAATATTTATTTTATGAAATTAAAAAATGATTCATTTTAAAATTTTATTGCTTAATATTTATCGGACCATGATAAATTTTCTGTAAAAGTTTAAATATCGAGTCCCTTAAAAATTTTGACCAATGACAGTTTTTTTGCGGTATTATTAGATAGAATTTAGTATTCTATTTCTATTAGTACAATTAAATTTTCATTTCCCATTTCGATCTACGCCAATAAATTTTACTATTCAACCAACAAAAGCAATAATTTCAATTAATCGGCAAATTTTCTGTTGATAACCATTAAGATCTTTACATGATTGATCTTCATTAATCAGATCAATGACCTAGAAAATCCTTCAGCGATTCTTCACGAAATAAATCTTTAGTGAAATAAATATTTGAAAAACTGCTTACACAAACGATAGTCATTCCAATGGTAACCATCCATCCCCAACCACCGTCTGGAGCCTCGTATTCACTTTCGACTTCGGTGGTCGCCTCCTCATCCTCGCTTTCCTCTCTTTCGTCGTCATTTCTCTTCTGTTTCTGTTCCCCGTTGCTGTTTCTCTTAGCTAGCTGCTCAAACTTGCCCCTGTCGTCGTTCGCCCTTTCAGCAATTTTCAGGCCGTTCTTCAGACTCTTCTTCAGGACCATCGTATCGGCCGCATTAAAGACCGATAACTAGCTGCTGCTGCTTCTGCTGCTGCTGAAGCGGCGACCAACCGACGTTTTCTGAGAGCTGGAAGAAGAAAATATGGTAATCGAGATAAACCTGAGTGCCAGGCAAGAAAAGTACATTGTTTGCACTAAGTAAGTTAACTGTGGGGGGAATTGCGCGACGATGCGCCGAAGATTTATTGGATAAGAATTTGTGCAGGTATATTTTTAATTACTTTATCGAATTGTACGTACTTGTTTTGGAAGTGATTGACATAAAATATCACTCTTTCATAAAAGTGTGGAAATAGATGCGGATGCTAATCAGATGTTACGTCAAGTGTTGATAGTGAGATACAAGAGATCACTTAATCTAATATATATATATATATACATTTTAACTTACCACTTCAAGTTATTCAGAAAAGTGGGTTAATTAACCAAAACGTTTAAAACACGATTCTATGAACAAAAAAGTAGAAATGTCTGTGAAAAACTATTAAATATTTATGCATACCGCATGATAACTCGGATTAATCATGATTATAATGGAGTAATAAAAAATATTTATTAAACGTTCAGGATTCTAAAAATTTTTCTACGGCTTTTCAAAAATATCAACATCTTTAGTTATTAATTGTAAAGATAATGTTACAGATTCTATTGTGTAAACATTAACACGCGGCATTTATTTTTATGTCCATAAATAGAATTCTACCTTATTAAGTTAAGTATTATGTAAATATTACAAATTTAATCTTGAAAGATGAATAATTAAGTTAGAATATTCACTGTGACAAATAAAAATTTCGAAATGATAAAAATACTTTTCGAGCTTATTTTGCTTTTAATCAACAATAATTATAATGTTCCAAGAAGAACATTCGTCCCTGATTTATTTTTCATAAAAGAGCTACAATTTCTACTGATAATATGTGAAAATAAATATTTATTTGTAGATTTATCATTAATCAATTAATGAATGTCGACGTTCGTAAAAAGATTGAAGGATTAAAAGGTTTTAAAAGGTTATTTTTAGTTAAATGTATAATTTTAGATTTAGAGTTTTATTTCTTTCTAATTACAGGTTTAGTAATCAATGCGTAATAATTCAGCATTGAATTCAGTGAAGATTAAAGTACTAGGAACATCTGCGGTAAACTTATTTGAAATTTATTCAGCTTTTCCAAAACTTAGCTGTGTGATGTTGTATTATAACTGAAAAATATCGCAATGTTGACTAATAATACCAGATAGAACTACATAGAGTTTTATCTAAAACCATGCAGTGAATAATCATGTTAATCATTTATAATAATGCGAATAATGAATATGAAATCATTTATGAAGAACAAAATGAGAACAAATTAAAACTTGTTCTTAATGTTCATAAAAAAAATTATAATTGTGCTTTAATGAAGTGAATGAATACATAAAATCATAATGTTTTTGCGTCTCGGAATGAATTGATAAGCTCGATTCAATGGACAAAATTATAAAAAAAAATATTTAAATAAATTATGAAGTTTTTTGTACTTAGTGCAAGTTATTATTTAAAAATGTTAGGAATGATCGAAAGTTTTCGAGTACACTAAAGTTACACATTTCGAATAATTTAATTTCAATACATTCTATTCGTATGTTGCTTGCTTAAAAAATAGTTTTCAGTAACTGGATTGTATTGATTGTTACGATAATAGAATAAAGCGTTTTATAAAGTTACATTAACTTAGCAAGATTTTAGTGAAATCAAATTAAGTAATATAAGTATTCGAACAGAAATAATAAATTTTATACCACAAAATAATGTTATCAACTTGTTACTTGACAATATTCTTTTGCTCATTACACCTTTATCTTTCTTAATGTCCAAATAGCCATGCGCCCAGATTTTCAAGATAAAGTAGCAATCGATTGTTGTACTACAAGTTCTTAGAACCTTGTCGATTCATAATTGAGGAATAACAAATTTAAGCAGAGCAGGGGGAAATAAAAAAAAAAAAAGAAAAGCGGGCAATTCTGGCGCGCGACCTTGCGGTCCGCATTTCGAGAAGCTACCGGTCCCTTCCGGAAAAAGAAAGAGAAACGTATATAACGTAACGAGAAATTACCGATCTTTCCGGTGCGAATTGACGCAGAGTCCAGCGGCGTAGTCCCCTCCTCCTTTACCTCCCTCTACTTTGGTCCAGCGGCAGTAGTGGCAGTCGGTATAGGTGAGTCAGCAGTGACCCTCTCTCGGCTCTCCTCTCTCGGCTCTCCTCATATCGTGATCGGTGGCCCCAGCGCACACCCTCTCGCGCGCGCCGGCAAAAAAAAAAAAAAAACGCGTCCCGGCAGAGCTGAGCGGTGCCTCCTGTGCACTGCGATCGGCTAACACGTCAGACCGGGCATAATAGGCCGCGTGGCTGCTCCCTCTACTCGCTTTCGTGCACCTCGCGCGCCGAGCTTCTTCTTCGCCGTGTCGCTTTCTTCTTCGCCGGCCGCGGAAATCGAGTCTCATTAACGAAAACCTCGCCGCGGCAGTGGTCCGCTTGCGAGAGCGGCGATGCGCGGAAAGACGCCGTAAATCATGATAATGGAAACGAGGGGAGCAAATATAAGAGAGAGAGAGAGAGAGAGAGAGAGAGAGAGAGAGAGAGAGAGAGAGGGAGAGCGAGCGAGGATATTCCACCGTGACGCGAGCGGCGCCTGTCTGCTTCTGTACTGCTTCGGCTTTAGATTTCGTGGCGTCTGCTTATTTTTCTCGTTTAACGCGAGCCTTGGCTTTTCTTTCCCCTACCTATAGTATGTGTTTAATAATGAGATCGGCTTATCGGCTATCTTGGAAAGCTCTGACTTTCATACGTGTAGCTGCTGCTCGATTGACTGATATTGCGCGACCTCAGTGCCTCGAGTGGCTCGATAGGTCCACCTGAAGCGTTACTTTGTCGCGATGACATTAAATCTAGTCGGTTAAAGTACACATTTCGATAATCTTGCTATTTACAGATTGAAAATTACGCAATTCTCCCATTCATGGCTCCTCATTTATGAATTGAGAGCTTCATTGTTCTGTTTTCTGGGATTTTAAAACACTGTATCAAGTTGCTTATTAAGTTTTAGCAGAGGTTCGTTGAAAAGTTAGAATAAGATGATCACGCTGAATTAAAATTTAAAAAATTTAAAAAAATAGAATGTACTTTACGTTCTTTTTTAAATTATTTGCACTACAAAATGCTGAGTCATCTTTGGCTTTTTTCAATTGATATCGATATTAACTGATAATGTACATAATGCAATATACTGGTTTATTTTTTACCTACCTGTATTTAATCTCTAGTTGTCACGTTTTATTCTTTTTATGTAATTTGTTCATTTTATTTCCTGTGACGTTTTATTTTTTTATTTAATCTGTTCAATACGATTACAGGAAATATATTAATTGTTTCATTTATGAACGTTGTAAAATATATTTCAGAATTTTAGTAAAAAAAGTAACCGTCAATATTTTTAGCCGATAAGTCATTCGTGCACGGAAATGGCACCGAAACTCTACCAACTAATGACTGTTTACACATCAATTTCAACGCATTAACTTTAACTGACAGTTCAGTTAAATCCACTGTTTGTATATGCGATTTTATGCTCATTGCAGACGTACTTACCAATCTAAAAGAGCAAAATAGAGCAATTATGGTAGCATTGCTGCACTGAACTCCGGTAAGAATTGCCGCTCTAAACGCGATGCTCTTTCAGCACAACAAACCCAATGCAGATTTAACCAGTGCTGCAACGATGGAACTAGTCTAATCCTTTATATTTTCTTAATTGTGATTCAATTTATTTAATTTCATTAAATTGAATCGAGCTATATTTCCTCATGAGGACAGACATTGTTAAGGTCGCTCATATGAATTTAACGGCATAATAAAGAGCCATTATTTGTATGAAAATCGATTTTTAAAGACAGTAAATTTTAAAATATTAACGTGAAAAATCCAAAAATTAAAAATTTTTCCGAATTAATTCATTTAAAAAAATAATTATATTTTGATTAAAAAATGGTCAAATATTTATAATAATGTATCAACAGAAATCACTCAAATAAAATGACGCGTTTATGACATAAAATGACAAACAGACTTTATATTATATTTATTATTTTTTTTATTTAGTATTATATTTATAAATCACCGATCAGAGATTGCATTCTCAATGCTAAAGTTCAAACTTTATAGTTATTTTCTTATTATTCTACTTCTTTTTTGATTTTGATCTTTTTTAATTTTATTTTTTTAGCAATTTTTTTTCCATTACTTCTTCAATTTACACTATCAATGATATATTGAGTAGAAGATTGAGTAGTAGATACTACTATTTAAAAATAGTACAAAAAAAAAAAAAACGAAAATATTTACCATCAAACTATCACAAATAATATAAGCAAAAAATAAAATACTCAAAATAAGTGCAGGTAATTAGCAATACACCCAGTAGCATTATTAGTATACTGCTTTTTGTAATAAATGTTCTTATCCGATAGTTGATATATCAATAATTAAATAGATAATTTCGAATCATTTAATTGACCACATAACACCTCTTGTAGATATAAATGTTGAAACTCATGCAGAATGATTAGATTAAACTTTAACAGATTTCAGGATCGTAATCCACGAGAATGGCCAATATCAGAAGCAGGCTGTCAGTCTAGTTTTACTAACCCTTAACCAACTTGATAAATGCAAGTTCATCGTTATAGTCGTGTAACAATCGAAAGTAATTTGAATGGTAATACTTTTTTTTAAGTTTAGCAGTGTTTATAATCTCCTTTCCCTAGTAAAATAAACGCGTAAATGTATAATAACTTGCAAGAAAAATATTGCAATTCTGATTCTAATTCTGAATTTTGTTCTCCAATTGCTTCAAGAAAGAAGACGTAATACATATTCAAAAGAGGACTAGTAAAACAAGCTATGGGCAAACAGTACATCGCACCAAATGGAGGTTGGGGTTGGGTAATAGTCATCGCCTACGGTCTTAACAATGTAAGGGCAGTTTAAATAATATTATATTTGACGTAAATTTTAATTCTATTTGTAATAAACGCAGTGTTAGTATTGGAATTAGTTTGTTTCCATTTTATGCTAACGTTAGTGAGAAGTGAACTTTATTACATTACAGTGAGTGTGCCTGCACTGAGAGTAAAGTTTAATAATTACCATATTTCTAATAAGGCCACCACAGACTGTCAAAACCAAAAAAATGACCATTCTTTGTAGAAAAATTTACCAAACAGTATAGTAAAATTGCTTACAAAGTATAGTAATGTTTTTGGTTTTGTGTGAGGTTCGATAATATATTATGCCAAATTTAAACAAAATAAATTTTAATGTAAGTAAAAATTTCAATTGCGGACCCAAAACGATAATTCCTTGATTCATCCAAGAAAATTATCATTTTGAGTCCGCAATTTAAACCTCTACAAAAATCAATTTTATAAAAAACGTTCCTAACGGAAAATTATACAATAAAATAAACGTTCACAGATTTCCTAGAACAATAAACATAATTTTAAGGCAGTTGTTAAATCTGTTAAGGAAAAGAGAAAATACCATTACCATGTTCAGTAAACTCTATGCTAAAGTCTCTATAACGCCAAAACAATTTTTTAAAATTATGTTTAAATCATTTATTATATTTAGCATTTTGTGTGATTGTTTCTAAAGTATTAATAAAAGTCTTATTAAAGAAATTTCTTTATCTATATTTATAATATTTGTATTTATATATATATTTATATAAATAGTTTTATACCCGTAAAATAAGAATTTATGTAATTAAAAAATTGATTTGATAAAGTTAACAATAACCCAATATATATAGTGTAGATGTAGTGTAAGATAGTTATAAATGGAGCATAAGTTGATTTTTCCTATGGCAAATACCGTCAAAAATATTGTTTCACATAATTAAAACATGACGCAGTAATAATGATTAAAAATCAAATGATTGGTAAGAATAACGAAAAGAATGTTATCACTGATTGCACGATGATAAGATGTTAACTCAACCTTCAATACATTCTTTTATACTATACTAGATAAGTATACCAAAATCGCACATAGTTTGAAACTTTAGTTAAATAGAAAGACCGTAAATGTATGTTAACTTTTTATGTTATATTATTTTATATTATAATAATATTCTACCCTTTGACATTCTTTAAGTTAAAATTAGTTTTATTAACTATATTAAAAGTCGCATTGAATGAGTATTAGTATCTTATATACATATCAATATTTTAATACAAAAAATTTGTTTAGATATTTCGAAAACAAATGATTTCGATGAGTATGTGTGGAGTATGTGTTTATATAAAAAAGACACCTCTGCTCCATTCAAAAATAATTAAAATTAAGTTTTCCTACCACTCTGAATTATTTTGCGTATACATGCATGTACATCGAATATTAAATACATTCTTCATATTTTGTTTATCAAAATAAAATTAATTTCGTTTTTTCAATTTTAGATTGTCACAATACCAATTTTGCAAGGGTTCGGTATGATTTATGGATCTTCGTTTAAGAGATTAGAAATACCAGCAACTCAAGCTACTATCATCATGAACATAAATCAAGCATTTGGTATGATACTTGGCATAATGAACGGGCCGTTGTTACGAAAATATGGATATCGAAGAGTAGCCATATTTGGAACACTTCTCGTTTCCCTCGGCATTATTTTCACCTCATTTGCAACCAGTTTTATCCATTTTGTTATTACATATGGGATGATAACTTGTACGTACGTATACACTAAAATGAATTATAACAATAACGCGATACAACATTAGTATTCTTTATCAATTCGAATTTGTTGATTTATATTATTCAAAGAGAAATTTGCCCTTTTTACGAAAAACATCAAAGTTTATATAAATAGTTAGAAAAAAGCGATGAATCTAAAAATCAGGAAATACAGTTGTATTCCATTTTTAGCACTAGGGATGGGCATAGCAATGTCCGCCTTTTCACTAGCTTTAAACACGTATTTCAAGGAGAAAAGGGGTCGAGCTGTGGGTATGTCCATGACAATCACAGGATTAGGACCAATTTTTATGCCGCACTTATCGTCTCTATTGCTACCAATTTATGACAGTGAGGTATCTCTATATTAAGACTACATTTAACTAGTTATGCACAATATCTTTTTTCTTTACTTATTCAGCAAAATTAACAAATAAATTAATAAATTAATAATTAAATTAGTGGATTATTTTCATGTGATGTAAGAACACTTCCAAAGTTTTGACAGGGCACCATGTTAACGTTGGGAGCTTTAAGCTTGCATGCATTAATGGGGGCGCTATTATTGCATCCCATACAGTGGCATGCAAAACCTTTAGAAATACAGCAACAGGATACTAAACCTGAAAAAGGTAAATATCATCATTATTAACAATTGTTAAATACAGTAATTCAAGATTTTTCATTCTCATAAATTTATTACTTACACAAGATGAATCTACTGAAAACGCTACTCAAGAATCTGCTACTTTGCTTACTAGCTCAAAGGAAACGTCTATTAATATTATAAATTCCACGATTATTAATGAAAACAAACTGCGAAAACGAAGTCGCACTGTGACGATTTCGAGTACCAAATTTGATGATGACAACACAAGTGTTTATGGATTTGAATTACCGTTATCTATGCACAATGCTTCTCTGTCAGATTTAAGAATAGGTGAATTTTTTAAATACTCCAATAAATTTAAAATTAGTTCATTAATTAATGTTTTCAGGTGGAGATGAAGAAAGTACTTTGAAAAGTGAAGAAAATCTTCATTTCAAAAGACAGTTGTCTTTAAATAATTTCAATAATGAGTACAAACGAAGTAACAGTTTTGGTGAAACAAAATGTAGAAAAAATAGTGTTCCTTCAAAAATTATTGACGATTCTGGACTTTTAAAAATCGCATTTTCTGATTTCCCAGAGGAAGAGGAAGAAACTCACAATCATGATGCAGCTAAAAAAGAAACGTAAGAAAATGAAAAGTACATTTTTACTTTTGTGAAAAGTAATTTTATCGTGTTGGAGTAAAAATATAATTGGCATAACAATTTTTATCTCATAGGTCGAGTAAAGCAGACGAAAAAAATGAACAAAACATGTTAGCTCCACTTGAAAAAAGCCCTGAAAAAAAAGAGAAGCATCAATCAGATTTTCAACGCTTTCTTCGTGGAATAGTCAACTTCTTTGACTTAAGCTTGTTCCAAGATCCAATCTATGTAAATATAATGCTGGGTATGTCAATTGCAATTTTTGCCGAGATTAATTTCTCAGTATTGACACCCTTTATTCTTACGGATATGCATTTGAATACTAATCAGATTGCCACTGTAATGAGTATCATCGCTGTATTTGATTTGGTATTTCGTGCCGCTGCGCCTTATGTCGGAGAATGGCTGCATAAATCGCCCCGAATTATGTACTTTATAAGTCTTATCCTGTTGATATTTTCAAGATCAGGTAATTATATAGTTAATAAAAGAGAAGAGGAAAATTTCAGAAGAATCAGAACAATTCATTGATATGTATAATGAATAAAATGATAAATTTATTGATATAAACCTTATTATTATTTCAGGATTGTTATTTACCAATTCCTATACTGGTACACTACTTGTGAGTGTTGGTTTGGGTGTTGCTAAAGGTTTTAGAACTGTGTATATGTCGCTGGTAATACCAAGTCACGTACCTTTGGAGCGACTTGCTGCAGCGAGTAGTATTCAATCTCTAGTCAATGGATTTATATTACTAGCAGCTGGTCCATTTATAGGTTACAGAACAAGATTAATTGTTATACTCGTAAAAACGCGGTCTCTGTTGTAGTTATGAATCATAATTAAATTTTTGTCTTGCAGGAGTAATACGAGATATTACAGGAAGTTATAAATATTGTATACTCTTTATTAATTTAATGACTGGTATTGTTCTAATTCTGTGGATGACAGAGTTCATAATTAAATTTATTAGAAAAAGAGGAAAACCAAACACTGGAGCCTTGAAATTGGAGCAAGCTGAAAGTAAATCTTGAGGAAATTGAACATATTTTTAGCAAATCAGAGCATTACAAGAGTCATTAAGCAGAATTTAAAAGTGATATAAAACGAATTTTACTGATCTTATTAGACTTTTATATGAATGAAACTGTCACAATATTGTATTATTTTACAGATTCTAATTTGTACCAAGGAATAAGATAAATATTACATTTAGTTATGTTTTAAATGAATTGGTTGAACGAAAATTAATGTCATTTAAAAGCATCAATTACTATTAGAACCTTCGATGATTCGTTAAACTTTCCTTAAAGAAATTCTTTAAACTCAACTGATGATTCACATCTCCGACATAGTTCTTTCAATTCTCACCGTTTCCTCGCGCACATTTCTCTTTCCTTCCATCTATCTATCTTCCGATCTCCACTCTCCTTCTCGCATATTGCGTATCTTCCTAAAGGTGCATTAAGGTCGCGGACGCGTTCGATCTCTTTGCTCTCTCTCGCGGATGTAATTACTCGCTCACTCATTAAGAGTTTCACGCGCAGAACTGAAAAAAACGTCGAGGGAGGACAATGGCTCCTTTTCTCACGTAACCTTTTCGGCCCCCATTTCTCCCACGCTTGAACAGGAGGAGTTTAAGGCACGAGCGCATCTCAATATATACCCAGCAAGACTTTTGTTTATGAACGTCACGATGTGGGGTAGTCAAGAAAGACCTTATCCTAGGCAAACGCTCTTCTGGAGTAGCGCATTTTCTTGCTGGTTCGGTGAATCGTGAATGAACATTTTTGAGAAGAAGGCTCAGCTGCATGTGAATGGCAGCGTGCAGATCGTGAGTTGCCTCGGTGGATGAGAATGGAAATAGGTCTTGGTTATGAAAATCTAGGTTATGAATTGGAGTTTTGTCGAGAAACCTTGCAGATTATGTACGTATAAGTACATATTTTGAACTCTGACATGCAATTTCATGTTTTAATACATGTACAGAAACGATTTACTTATTTACATATTAATATATATAAATATACTCTACCTGTAAACACGTTATTATATGTTACAAATTCGAGTTTAGTCAATTTTATAGATGATATAAATGAAAAAATAATGACAATATATGTCTAATTTTTTTGAAGTTTGATGTGTAATTGATCAGATGGTGATGAATAATGAATGGAAAATTCTCCCAGTTTTTGAAAAAAACGACATTTCATCAGCTAGGTTCGCCGATCTCATTAAATTCAAACAATTTTTAAAATTTTACAAATTACACTCAGGGAGCCTGATGAACAATGCCACATCAAATTCCAATTAAATTCACATTGGAAAGTAATTTCAATTCAGAAATAAATATCTACTTTGGCGAAGGGGATAATAATAACTGTCAGAAATTTTGTAATAATAATATATTTATAATAAAAATTATTTTTACATAGGAAAATAATACATATACAACTCTCCATCGTTAACGTTCATTGGTACACAATAAGGTGTTGATTGATTTTTCGTGTTATTATAGAAAAATATGAAGCCGTTATACCTTATACGATTAAAAACAATCTCTGCAAATAAATAAGGAAGCAGTTCATTCACACATTAGACTACATAATAATTGTTAACAGCCAGTCACAATTTCACGCACGTGTTATATTTAGCGCATACTTTCTGCAAGTAATTGTCATACTTTAATTACATACAAGTGCCACTCATTGAATATCTACATTACTTTTTAATCCTGCCTTTTACTTCGAAGTAATCTCTAATTGCACAAGATTGCTTAAAACAATACGTACCGAGTATTAAAAATAATTTTTGTATTTTGGGCTCGTTGAACGTCGAGAATCAGCGTAAAAACAAATAATTCAGGTTCATTGCTCGAGCAAACAAACATATGGCGCAATTCACTTAATCCATAACGTCACACGCATTAACGCTGAAATGAGCCTTGCAATGTTTTTCTTCGATTATCGAATTAAGTCACTAAACGCGAGCATAATCGGCCATTAATAATACTATCTTACGCAACTCGCGAACTCCGCAATTAAACTTAAATTGCACACCGATTTCCAGCGTTCTCCATAATCAGCGTTTATTAAAACGCTTCGGCGCAAGTGCTCCTTGACAATAATTAGCATCGACGACGCGTTGAAGTAGAAAAAAAAAACAAAAAAAAAAGAGAGAAGAAAAAAGAAAGGTCGCGCAACGAGGAGGAAGCGACTCGCGGGCCTCATTACTCGCCTCTTCCTCCTCGACGAAATTGAATTCTACGCGCGCGAGGGGCGCAGCGCCGCCGCCGCCGCCGCCGCCTCCTCCTCGGCTTATAACTCGGTCACGTACTTACTCGCTTTCTCGCGGCGGATTCTCCCGTCCTCTTTTCGGCGCGCCGTGCGAGTTTCACACTTGGTTCTCTCCCCTCCCCGCGCTCGAGAGAGCCGGCAATTAGGATTTTTCTCTCCTTTGCGGAAGGAAAAATTCGATCTGATATATATTTTATTTACGGGCCATTCACTCAAGCGTGCCCTACTGGCGAAGAGATGCGGAAGGCGCATATATACCTCGTCCTGTTTCGATGAGCTTCCGAAATTTCGTTTTTACCGCAAGATAGATTGATTGCCAGCTTAATATTAGTGAATACTTTTATTTATTGCAATTGCAAATTTTCGTTCAAAAGCGGTTGAGTTACTACATCGATCTTCAAAACAATTACGCTATTTTAAAAATGAAATTACTGTAAACATCAGTGTGTTTCTTTTTAACCATGTCAATGAGATTTAATTATTAGTCTGAAAACTAAGCTGTTTCGATTAAGTAGTCTTTAGTTAATCTTAATTCAATCTTCACGCCGACTGCCGCTACCGCCACGCGCACGTTAACGACCCTGTCATTATCATCGCGTGCGCTCGCCCCGAAGCTCTGCCCCGCGAAGCGCTCGGACGACCCAATCTTTCTCAATCCACGCGCACACGCCACCGTCTCGCGTCGAGCATCAAAAATCAAATTCGCCGCCGCTTCGATTTCATAACTCGCGAAACGAGACGCGCTCGCGGACGACAGTTGCATTGCGGCAGCTATACGAAATCGGGCCGCTCGCAATTCTTCCGCCGCTAATGAACCGCGCGAGCCCGAGATTTCAGGGCGCATTGCGAGCGAGAAACCTGGCAGGTGCCGGCAAGCTGGTCGACGACGGCTCCGCAGTGCCCACATGCCGCGCGCGCAGCTTTTCGACTTAACGAGCGCTCGTTCCGCGCCTCTCCGAGAACTGATTTGCCGTTTCGCCCGCCGAGCTGAGTTATCGGCCGTCTGATTCGATCGGTTATCGGGCGAATTTCTAAGTGAATTTTGATTTTTTGAGGATTCCGTCGGTTATTGAGATAAGGTTGTGGAGTTTTGTTCTGTTTTGAATTCTTATCATTTTTTTCAGCTTTAAAGTATGAAAAGTATTATTATTCATAAAATGACGGTTTGAGAATCGACGTTTGAGCATTAGCTGCTTTTTATTAATCTAAAAGAGAAAAAGAAAAATTCGAGTGCCTCGTCGAAAATCGTCACCTTACCTTAATCGATAAGAAAGTTTCTTCGAATTAAACTTTTGATTGTCGAGAAATCATAAGTAACCAGCTTGTTTATAGTCTATAAATCATTCCACCTAACATCAAACATCCATTTTCCGAGTACTGAAACGCAGATTTGTAACGAGTCGATTTCACAGAATCCTCAAAGTTAATTACGAATTTCAGCCTCGAAATTGATCAGCGAGTCGCTGCGAGGAAGCGGGTCGACATTGTCGCTTCAAAACACGTATTTCATCGGCGGTCTACTTAAGGAGCCAATTTCTTTTTTGCGACGGCGCAGTGCTTAATTTATCTCTCTTTTCCCCGGTACGATAAACTTCGAAACTACTAAAAATACCTCTCCGCTTTGGAACGCGGCCGCGGCGCGCGTCGCCGGCTCGCCGAGTCCTCTCCGGGTTTGAAAAGTTGACACAAGGTTTAACGGCCGGATCCATCATCTCGAGCGAGACACCTGAAAGCAGAGGGGCGCACCGAGAGTCACGTAAAGTGTAATGCGAGGTGCGTGAGCGTGAAAGCGAAATTGACGGCTCGACGGCTGCGTGACAAGGATGCGTTTTCTCCTTATCGCGGCAGAACGTCGGACGCGAGAGCCTTATTAATTCAAGTGCCTAAGGTAATCAGGGGGGGAGGGCCGTAATGCAACGCTAATTTGCGTGTTGTTGTTAAGGGGGGTTTCACTTTTTGTAATGGAAGCGTGTAATGGACGAATATCTATTTTAGATAATCGCGCCAGGATTTTCCCCTCTTTTAGTTGGTGAAATTATTTCGAAATCTGTCATTTAATATGTTAATCGTTAAGTTTCGTTGTGATGTCATGCTTTAATGAAGGATGAACTGTAACATTTTCTCTTGGAAAATCTTGAACGGTTACGAAGTAAAAAAGAATTTCAAATCTTGCTTTCGAATGAATTCTATTACAATTTCTTGGTTAAAAATTACTTTTACTCAACTATTCAGTTTCTATTTTTGTATTCAAATGAAACGAACTTCTCGTATTAAAATACCGACATACCCCAATCAGAAATTTATATAAGCCAAAGAGAAAAAAAAACCGTCTCCGTCTCTTTATAGGTTCTCAATTCCCGGAACTCACCTTCGAGTGTCCGGCATAAAGTATCGGCGTGGAGGCAGGCTCGGGCAGAGCGTCGAGCTCGCTCCTCCACCTGGGCTGCTCGGCCCCGGCGGCGACCTCCTCGTGCTCCATGATGCCCCAGAGGGCGGGGGCCGCGGACTCGGGGGGACTGGAGAGGGCGGCGAGGCTGTTGACGGCCTGGGGCAGCACCTGGTAGGCGCGCTCGACCGGCTCGTTGTGCTTCGGCTTGCGGGTCTTGGGCCTCGACGGGTCCTTGTCCGCGCCGAGGTCCTCGAGGGAGTTCGGGTTCGGGATCGGCGTCACCACGTAGACGCGCTCGGAGTCGGAGCGCCTCGGGCCCGGCTTCTTTGGGTAGGTTGCGTTCACTATCTTTACCTTGCTCGCGTTCGCCGGCTTCGCGCGCTCCTGCGTGAAGGGAGAGGGCAAAGGTTAGATTTGGGCTTGGCTGAGTTTTGCTTTATTTATCTGCAGCGAAAAGTGAGAGAGAGACCAGTCAGCACCAATTCAGCTTGCTAATACTACTGGAGGGTTTCTTTTTTTTAAGGCAAAAGGGACACCAGTTCCGTTTTATCTAAAGGAAATTTATATTCGTCACCTGTCTGAGGAAATAATAAGATTTACGGGTAAAGCTAATTTCTTACAATTAGAAAGCTCTAGATACCAAACACAGTTTATTGTAAAGAGGAATTGATGGCTGGCAGGGGAGTGGTTTTGTTTTAGTTTTTTTTTTTATATTTTCAAAAATCAGTATTCGCGTTCTTGTGTGACTAATACTGCGAACTTAAATTTTGAAAATATAACAAAACTTTGAAAAAGAGCGTTCCTGTCCATCTTGCCCTTAGAATGCAGCTCCGTGTTTATGTATTAGGATAAAGTGTAACCAACAGCAACTACTAGCACTACAGCAGCGCAACAACGTGAAATGTAACCTCTGATTTGTTAGTCCCCCGACGTACATCCGTTTCATTACTAAAATCGTAATATTCGCTACTCTCTTCAAACTCTGTCGTTGACAGTAAATACTCATCCGGTATTTGTTTGGATGACAGCCAACGGGGATAGGTTGAATTGGGAGAATTCGTGACTGAAGTCGTAATTTTCGAATACTCCTAGAATTATTCATCTTAGTTACTACAATTCCACTTAAAAAAAAAAAAAAAAAAAAAAAAAAAAAAAAAAAGCTCAATATATATACAAAGCAACGATTAACACTTAAAAAACGAGAGCACGAATACTTGAGAATTAATTAGAATCGAACAATCTTCCTAGAAAGTATCAATAAGATCGCCAATGCTTATCAAATTGCAACGGGCATAAAGCTACATCCGCATTTACTTTCACTATAAAAGTAATCACCGCCGGCGAGCTCATTCCCCGCACGTCGGCCCGTTTCTCCACACCCGATTAAATCGCGCTCGGCCCACCTGAATCGTCCAGTTGTCGATGTTCTTCTGGAGTCTGTGCACGTCGATGGCATTGCCGAGGCGGCTCGTCTCGTTGTTGCGCAACGAGAGTCGCTCGGGCGGAGTTCGCGTCACCGACACGCGCCTCGACTCCTGGCTCAAAACGTTGTCCTCGACATTGTCCTCGTCGAGCGTCGGCGGCGGCGGCGGCGGCTCTCTTTCCTTCGCCGTGATTCCGGGAGATCCGCCTCCGTGGTCAGGCTTTTTTGCCGGGCCGTCCACCGAGCGAGTTGGATGGAACGGGCTCGGGGTGTATTGCGACGTGTACGGGATAATTATCTGTATTATCTTGAAAGTATAATCAAGTTTTTATTTTATTAAGTTAATTTGCCGCTGTCGTCGCGCAACGATGGACTGAACGGGAATTTCGAGTTAAAATTTTATTTCAATCTGTTTTTAGTAAATATTTATTTTTTTGAGTGATAAGATTCAACTCTCGTTACTTTTTTTTCAGTCAAAGTTTGCGCAAATTGTGATGCATACTATTTATTGCAAAATTTGAATACATCCCTACCTGTTTACTTTTCTTCCCATTATCCTTGCTCGGCACTATTACTTCCCGGCTCGCGCTAAAATCATCCGACTCGAAGACCCTTCCTCCCTCCTTCGTATCATTGGCCCTCGAGCCGTTCTTCTTATAAAACTCATACGACTGGACTAGAGTTTCAATGAGCGACTCCTGCCGCTTCTGATCCATGGGTACGGTGGTCGTGCGCTGCGTCGTCGTACTGGTAGTGCTGGTGGTAGTGGTAGACGTACTCGTAGTCGAGGTACTACTCGTTACGCTCGGCGGCACGACAACGGTCCTTTCGCTTTGATGTTGCAGCCGCGACGGTGGCCTAGTTTCCTTTTCCGCCTCGTTCGAGCCGAAAGTCTCGCCGCCGCTAGAGACGATGTAATCTATCAGAGTCGCCGACTGCGTAGGTGATTCCCGATTATCGCCGGCGGCTTTTCCTTTCGACGGCGGAATCGTGACCGGCTGCTCCCGAAACCGGTTGCTCGGCGCCGCGGTGCTGGTGGATTCGCCCGCTACGGTTAAATCTATCAATGGCGAACGCTGGAAGTGCACGATCGCATTGCTCATCGAGGCTTGCTTCGGCACGGAAGCGGTCGTAGTCGCGGGCAAACGACTGGTTTCACTTGTCGGCGCGATGCGCAAAATGGGACTTGATTTGCCGCCGTCTGAGAATACTGGTCGGGATTCTGCTTTGATCGGTTCTTGATGAGCGTTTAATTTATTCAAGTCCGAAGGCGGCTCTTTGATTACTCCCACTATTTGGCTCGGCTGGTGGTGCTGTTCAAAGTTTGAAGAAGAGTGCTGGTCTTCGTAATTTGAAGGGTGGTCAAAATTCGACGATGGATCGTAATCGAAGTTTGAAGAATTTTGCTCGAATTCAGGAGGCGGACGATCGTCGTAGCTTTGAGAGGATTGCGAATTGAAATTAGAAGGAGGATGCTGATCGTTATTGGGAGGGGGACCGTTGAAAATGGGTTGTTCAAAGCTTATCGGGGAATGGTCCACGTTAGGCGGAGCTTGAACGTGAATATTCTGAACTGGCGGATGAATCTCAAAGTTTTGAGGAGGCTCAACATTGGGGGACGACGAATGATCAAAATTTGGCGGCGGTTGTTGGTCAAAGTTTATTTGCGGTTGTTGGTTATAATTCTGCGACGGTGGAGGTGGTGGTGGTGGAAGCTCCAAATTCTGATGTCCATGATTATTAAAAATCGGCTCGGGAGGAGGTCCTAAATCTTGCGTTAGTTGATGACTATACTGATCTAAATTTGGCGGTGGCTGATTATAATGTACTGGCGGCGGTTGATGTAAATTTGCCGAACCATCATGGAACGGTTTGGCTTTAAATAAGGGAGGCATTGCCCCTTGGTACAGATGAGGATTTGGCGGCTGATAATTTTGTTGAGGAACTTGCGAAAAATCAGGTACTTTAATCTCTTGTGGCGGGGGTGGAGGCAGATACTGATTTCCTGCATTCGACGCGTACTGGTCTTGATTTGGAAAACCTTCGCGAAGAACTGGAATCCACGGAATTTGATTGCAGGGATTGCATGGTTTGCCGCTCATCCAGGAAGCCAAGTTTGAATGACCAGCTTGTAAATTGGCTGGAGGAGGTGGAGCTTCATATTGATAGCCTCCGTTTGTGTACCTATAAGATTCGAATATGGCATTGAGTAAACTTATTCTTTTTTTTATTAATAAATACACTGTAATTAAAAATAATTTAATACAAGTTTAAACAAAGTCACCAATAAAAAAATGTAAAAAAAATGAAAATGTACTAAAGTAATATTTAAAATGCGGGTAATTGAAGCGAAAGTTTTTAAGCATGGCATTTTTAATCCTTATTATCTTCATAAAATAAAACTGAACAGCTCAAACTGTTTTTATTTCATCTTTTGCACTAAAAATTATTACAAGAGCAATAAAACATTAAGAAAGTAAAACGTCGGTACTTTTTAATTGCCGGCAGTGGTATTAAAGTATTTAAGAAGAAGTTTTAACCTTGAAAAATATATAAAAAATAATTTTATATAAATACACGTCCTCTCGATCCATCGCGACGTATTTCTCCGTCTCGTCTTTAAAAGAAAAAGTGAATATTTAAAATAACGAAGCGATCAAACGGAGCCGGATCATAAATCCAGAAATCGAAAGCTACATTAAGCGTAAAAATATCGGCGCGCACGAACGACGCGCGCGGAGCGTGCGCGCGCTCCTCTTATTTGCCAAGTAGCTAATCGACTGACTCTTCATGCGCAGTTTAATGCAATCGCGTATAATTAATAACCCTTTAGCCGGCGCGCGGCTTTCCCATGAGTGAATCGCGCTTTCAAAAAGCGAAAGTCGCAAAGCGTACTCACGGCTGATGCGGCGCATACTGAGTGATCTGCTCGTTCCTCGGAAAACTCGAGGCCGCCTGCACGTGGCTGTCCTTAGAGTTATGCTCCTCCTTGTTGCCGCCGAAGGGATTCAGCCAGTTCATCAGGTTGGAGAAGTAGCCGTTGCCGTTATTGCCGGAACCAGCTGGGTTCACGTAACGGCCGTTCCTGTGCTGCTTGGGGGGCTGCGGCGGTTGCGGCGACAGCGGAGGAGGAGGCGGCAGAGGCGCCGGCGGCGCGTGATTCCCATTTTTCAGCTGCTGCAGAGGCGGCGGAGGCGGCGGATGAGGACCCCTGGGAGCGCGGAAGTTCGACGGCGCCGGCGGAGGTACCAGAAACTCGTCGAGGGCGCGCGCCGCTCGCTGGAGCGGACGGTGGTGGCGGTGGTGCTGGTGAGAGCTGTGCCGCGGCGGGATTGTCGGCCCGTCCCTGGTTGCCTTGGAACAGGCGCCGCTCGCGTAGGCTAGGAAGAGCAACAGCGACAGTCCCTGCAATTATGCGAATGCCAATTTTCTGGTATTAGTATTACTTGTGTACTCCCCTGCGCCATTTGTCGTTTGTAATTATGTAAATAAAATTTACGTTTGCCAAAAAAAAAAATTAGACTTTATTTTAATTTAAAGCAATTGAAGAATCGAACGCGAAATGATCGACTGAATCAAATACTATGATTAAATTTAAAAAATCGATTGCATATTTCTCTATATGTAATATTTGCGACAAAATATTGCAAAGAAGAATTCGTGTATAAAAAATTTTAATAAATACTGAACAATATTCTCCTTCGATGTTTTCATAATATATTATACAAAATACATAAAAAATTACTGAAATAAATTTAAAAAGTTTTAACCATACTGACAATTACTCAGCAAAGTTCAATCTAACAGAGGCATTAATAATTAATGTTTAGACAAAAGTTTAATTAATTAACGTTAAATCGACGACGACATAACTAATTTATAAGTAAAAAAAGTTAAGCACAGTTTCATTAGTCAATGAAACAATGTTTTTAGGGGACTGGGGCAGAGAGATCCATTAATGCAAAAAAGTAGGCTCAATATTACAGGTCTGCTATTAATTCAAAGTCATCATAAAATCTTCGCTAAAGATGATCGCGAGCTCAGAACGAAAATAAGACTCCGTGCCCAGAATCCAATGAGATAGACTCATTTAATCCCAACCGACTCGTCCGTTTCAGCGAGAGCCTCGCTCTTTTCAGAGCGCGGAGTAATTCCCCCGTAAAGCCGTCATCTAAATAATAATCCGAAGCTCGTAATTAAAAACTCTCGGGAAAGTCGGCGGCTCGGCGCAGAAGAGACTCCTCGCGGGAAAAAGGCATCATCGGAGCCGCCAAGCCGCGGCGCGTAAAAGCCAGCTTGTCGTTCTGGCCGATTTGCTTCTTTTTCCCGCTTGTCACCAGCTTGTATATTTACACACACGCGCGTACAATAAGTGTTACGATCTTGCTTGTCAGCCTCTCTCGGCTTCTCCGCGCAGCCGTAAAGCCATTTCGCACGTATATACATGCGCCAGGAGAGAAAGAGATGCATCTCTGCGGTCCGCCATAATGTAGGTAAGTGGGCTACCAATGCGCAGCTCATTCAAGCGCGCCTTTTCGTTACGAAATTATATCAGCAAACGGGCCTGTTTGCTCGGCCTAATGTGGCGTGCGCTGTTTTTATTTTTTTGGCAAAACGCGAGTTTGCGCAATTTATCCGACGAGTGAAAGGTTAAGGAGCTCGGCTAGCCGTTCGTTGGCCTTCGGGCGTTGGTATTTTGGTTTTCCTGTGGATGATTATGCGCGAAAGAAGCCGTTTTGCAATGTTTTCATTTCGATCATCTTGTTTTAAGATGAAGCAAGAAACGGTGAAAATTGCTACTGGTTCTTTAATAAATGAGCGGAAAAACTGAACTGCAGCTATACGTTAAAATTATTTTTAAGCAGATAATTTTAAACTCGTTAACTTTAACAAGTACATTCACTGAAACTGTATTATTTTGGTTCTCGTTATCAAAGAAAGAAGAACTTATTCTAAACTGTATATAATTTAGCAACCGCTAAACCGTAATGTACAGTTTAGCAGACCGCACTCTTTTAACGTAAACACTGTCTATGATATAACTACTTTTGAAGTTCTTAGATTAGTTGCATCGAAATTACAAGAAAATTCTGCGTAAAAATTAACAAGAGTTGTTTAATACTTTTTGAAGATGCATATAAACACAAAATTTGTTGTACAATATATTTTTAATCAATCTTGATACACGATTCTTCTTCTTCATAAAATCGCTTATTACAATGCAAAAAACTAGAATAGAAACATAAACGTTGAGTAGCATATTAAAGTTCTTGATAGTCTTGATAGCACAAAACAATATAAAGATATTCATTATTATAAACAGTATTTCAATAGATCATAAAAGAAAGTGAGATGTCTGATTAGGTGAAAACGATATATCGCGTATTATTAAATTTTTTAAAAACTTGATGGCTTTGTTTTTATTAGGGCATGTATTTAAGTATATGAATTATGCTCTGTTTCAAATATCTAAAGATCCAAGATAAATAAATAATTTGCATACATTTTTTTATTAAAAAATTGTATTTTTAATGAAAATTTATAAGTTTTAATCTTACTCCCTTTACTTAAATCATTAACCAAGAAACAATCCCAGCGTTTCCTGCATTTATTTCTCCTACACGTTCGTCGCTCAAATCGTACTTCATCTCTCAATAACCCATCATCCGTCAGCAAAGTGCTACTCGAAAGAAAACACGCGTCTCGACGCATCCGCAAACTCCTCTCTCTCAACAACTCCCTAACAGCGAGTATACACGTGCAAAACTGCAGCACCGCCAGTGTACATAATGCACCCGATCGAGGCAGCCATTGAAACTCGGTTAAACTCCCACGTACTCTCTCTCTCTCCTCTCCTCTGTTTTCTTTTCCGCGCGTCCTTGCCCCCTTGGCTCGTGGCTCCGCGCGCACAATGAAACCGAGCGAGACACATAGACTCCGGACGAGGCGAACCGTTAGCCGACCCGAGGAGCTCGCGCCCTTTTTTCCCCTCGACGCAAGCGATTATACGTATTAACCCGTCCCGTGAGAATTCCGAGATCGAAATCGGCTTAGAAAGCGATAATGGCGAGCAGCCCGCCCAGCTTCTTGGCGTGAGCTTCTTTTCTTTTTTCTTTTTTCTTTTTTCGTAGGCGATAGGAGGTGTCTCGATCGAATCGGACTGCCCGGGGAATTAATTGCAGACTTTTGCATTGGAAACGGACGAGCGGTGCTTTTTGTTTTCTGCGCTGGCTATCGGTTAAGTATACGGAGGTGTGGAGAAAGTTGTAAAGGCCGATCGGCTCGCGGGCGGGTGATTTTGTTTTGAGCAGAAGGTTTGGAATTTCGAATTAGAAAATTAATCCAGTTTATTTTGGTATGACAATTCGTTGGGTGAGTCGTGCGGAATATGTGCTTGGGTATGTCAAATATTAAATGCAGATGTTTCGAAATTTGCATGATCGGATCTTACTGCAAAAACTCGTAAATTAATGCGGTTTTCGTAACCGAAACTGACAGACACTATAATACTTTATGATTAAACATTTTTTTCTACAAAATTTGATTAACATAAAATTCATGTCATTCTGAGTAATAAAAAGTTTATCAATCATAAAAAAATTCAAGCAGGACACATATTTTAGGAAACAAATTAAGCTTTATTCAAATGTACTCGATCTTATCATATATAAAAATCATAGAATTAATTTAAGTATCAAAAATCTTGTGTATTCAAATTAAATTTAAATAAGTGGTTGCCTTGCTTATCGTGGGAAAATATCACAAAATTATAACATGAAGATTTAAGGGATAATAACATATAATTAAAGAAAGTAAATTCAATATACTTCCAAAAAGAAATGGCTACATAAGCATCTAAGATTTTAAATTTTAAGAACGTGTAGACCTAATTACTAAATTCGATTTGAATCGATGATACTTAAACGTTGACGTTAACATTCGCAAGATCATCAATTTCAAACGTTTCAATGAGAACATAAATTACTAATCAATAGTGGATTGAATCTTGAACACGGAGTTCTCAAGAATTAATTAGTTTTTGCAATGAACCTGCATATGAAATCCTACTTTCTAACTTTTAAAGTATTCAGTTTAAACTGATTTTTATTATTCTATAATTTCAGAGATACGCGTTCATATTCGGACTTTTCTTTTTAGAATGCTTTTAAAAAAAGGGAAATTGCACAAACAAATTAATGTTTAGTTAATACATTTTACTATTATGCTTTCCTTATTTGTACTTGTATGCCTTTGAAGTGCAGGGCAAAAGATCGGTTTTAAAGCAAGGAATGCAATAATGATGCTTAAATATAAACCGTTTAAGCTGCTTTCTACCTCTACCCGTCTAATTGTAAAACTTTAAAACAATCACAAGCTTTATTCCTTTTCTTTCTAAGAAATTATTTTATTTCAAATTTCTCAGAAGCAGTCGAATAATTAAAATTTATTTTTAATGTTTGATAACGATTATTTTAAAACCAATTGTATGTCCTTAACATTGTATTCATACATCTTATTTTATTTTCTTAATCAATAGTCTTTATGCATAAATGACATCATTGGCACGTAATAAAATGCTTTAATTTTGCATAATAGAGAAGTTCTAATTGAACAAAGTTATCCATATTTAATATTTCGCAACAGGTGCACAAACTACACCTGGAAAAGCAGGTTCAACCCAACAGGCGAGGTAATAAAATTAAATAAAACTGTATTATCAGATAACTATCAATATTATTGCAAATTTAATCTATGAGTCCTACGTAATAACATTTTTTATTACTTTAATGATATTACTTCAACGGCAAATTACAAATCTCTATTGCATTCCATTTTATTAATTATATCGATCGTTACGTTATGGGTCTAATGCAATGCGCCAATTTAATGTATAATGCTCATTTGATAATTGAAATTAAATTTTACAACGTATTCTTTTCATTATCTGACAGCGTGCAGAAAAAAATGTTACTTTTTCAAGATAATGTTAAAAATCCATACCTAATGCAATTTGTAAAAATAAAAAAAAAATAGCGGTCACTTACGAGTCGCAAATCCATCGCCTATCGTTAATCTTAATACTCGTTCACGAATCTCCTCTCTTCTTTCATACCATCGTACTTGACACTTGACATTACCAGCGGCGAATCCCCTCACAACTCGACGATCCTCGGAAAAAAATGTATAGTCGCGACAAAAAACTTGGGTAACGAACGAGCCGGAGCGCCACGGCGAGCATCGAAGAAAAGATCCGAGCTCTCTCACGGACGAACAGCCTGTAGCACCGTTCCGTCGGTCGGCCGGGTGCGATAAAAAAAAAAGAAGAAGAGGTTCACGGGCCCAAGGACGGCTCTCTCTCTCTCTCTCTCTCTCTCGGCGCTCGCGGCAGAGAAAAAGCGCGTGCCGCGGAAGCGGAAGGCGCGAGCGAACTAAGCCGAAGACTCGCTCGCGAGGGATGCGCGAGGCGCCTCGTTCACCGGGTCAAACGGGAGAGAGTCCTCTCCTCCTCTCTGTCTCCCATAGCGCTGCATGCGGCACGCGCGACTGCGATTCGCCGAGAAAACGCGCACCCGCGCGACTCGCTGCTTTTCTCTCTCTCTCTCTCTCTCGCTCCGTTCGGCGCGCAACCACCTCCACGCACAAGCGCGCACTTTCTTCTTCCTTCCTTTCTCACGCGCCTCTTTTCTCGCCTGTACTTGCCTGCTCGATCCTCACTCTCTCTTTCTCTTTCTTGAGAATCGCCGTGCGATCGGCACGATTTACACGCGAGGGGGATCGCCTTCTCTTCTCCGGAGTGGAGTAGTTTTTGGGATGCACTCGTTTTTATCGAGGATCTACTTCGCCGGCTATTGTTGGAGGTTTTTTTTTTTAGCCGAGGACTGAATTTATTTAAAACTTGCTTAGATCTGCGGATTGTTGTTGAAAAAATGTTTTTTTTTGTTTTATAACTGACTTTCTATTGAAGGGAACCTGAAAACTTGGTTTTAAGAGAAATGAATTCATGCTTGAAATTGAAACCGTTCGACAGTTTGACAAGAAGTCGTTGATTTTACTTGTAACGTCTTCTTACCACTTTCATCGCATGCATATGTGGGCCAATGCGGTTTGAAATTAAGAGGGAGTTCGCGGTTGCACCCAGAGACTTGTGGTTGGTAATCATAAAAACGATATCTGTTGGTAACGCAAAAGAGAGAACATAAAGTGACACCTAAAAAAGATCTTTGGTTAACGTCATTGTCGTCAGTATGACGCGCCTCGATCCGATAAACAAAGTTAGAAATTTTCAAAAATTTTATCGCTGAAGCTAAAGAGAATAATTGTTTTACAAATGTTGGGCTTTTTAAAACTAAAACATCAGAATTGGGCTCAAAAAATTTATTCTATTTTCAGTTTTTACGTTGAAATGCCCTATTAATTTTTCTATCAGTATCAGTATAAAAACGAAAATGATTTAATAATTATGTTATTAAAAAAATAGAAACATATATCAAAATTAGATTACCTTTGTTCACCGCTTTGTGCGTTTAATTCTCCTGTTACAGTTGGAAGGTTTCGTATGCTTTCTATGTTTTATGTCTCATACATTAGACTAAAACGTTACACTTTAGAGCATCGGTTAATGATCGAATAAATTTGTTCACGATTCTTGTTTCACTTTCAAAACTATAAAGCAAACATAATCGATTACATGACAAAGCCTTTATGAATTCTGAAATTCAGTATAATAGAAATTATAATTGTTTTTACTACTGAAATAAAAATTTAAATAATTAAACGAATATAGGTATTTATTAGCATATCAATGTAAAAATTTTACTAAAATACAAGCTGAATGCATTAATAGACCTGGTTTCTTTCAGGATCTTGTTATTATTTCACAAAAAATCTAAAAGTGGCCCTCCAAGAATCTGGAAGAAACCAAGTTTACCTAATTTTCAAAAACTCGAAGGTGTGGAGGATTCATCTCTCAAATGAATTGTCACGTGGGGAATCCTGGTGTGGACAGGTTGTGAGAAGTAAGATCCAAGTGTTGGTTTGATTTATTCGGATTTATTCGGACCGTCACAGAATGCATTAATGCTTTTCAAAATTATTAAAACATAATTTTACAAAAGGCACGAAATTTCACTAAATTGTAGGAGGGTTTGATTCAGATAAAATTTTCATATTTATTTTTAAATGCTAAAAGTTTATTTATAATTGGGTAACAAACATCTCCTCGCCCGACTTTGCATAAATTATCGGTATAAAAATGTGTTCTAAAATTGGTGCCCCTACTTACTGTTTCTATCTTCTTTCTATCTTACAGTTAACTTTTCTCTAAATTGTCTAAAGTGTCTCTAAACTATTCGATTACACTGTTTCATTCGATTCAATATAAACGGACTATCGGAGAAGATACCGCGAGCGAGCTATAAATCCAGCGGAAAGATCAACGACGCCGAAGATGGATTTTCTTTTCACACCTTTAAGGTTCGTTTGCGGCATCGGGCGCGGAAACTCGAGCCGCAGATTTTTATCTCTAATATAAAGCTAAGAATGGCTTTTGAATACACAGATCCTAGAAAGCTGCGCGGAAGTTTGCGCGCGTTTCAATAAGAAGTGCAGCCTGCGAGTATTAGCTTAACATAGTTCTTGTGAGAAAGTGCGTCTGTGGTGCAAGAAGCTTCCGGATCCCCCTTCTAATTGAATGGTATTACGAGACTTTTAATTAACGGCGAACACACGGTGTACTATGGAAATGAGGCTTTAAAAAAAATATTAAATAGCGCAACGAGCCGAGCGGCTTCTTTCAATTTGTGACCCTGAAAAATCAGTTTTCACTCAACGAGATCGTGTACTGATTTGCATAACAATAATATCGTTAATAAGAGAAGCTTGTAAAATGTAACAATATTGTTGAACATTGCTTGCTTTCATCAGTACTATAGACATTTTTTTTCAAACTCCTGTAATTATTATTGTAATTATTATTGGAAATTTTTCTACTACACTCTAAGTGGTGTGAAGTTTATTCTATTTTTTTTTTATTTTTCGCAACTTTTTCTAACCGATTTTCTTATTTTAAGAACTTGTAGTAAATTATTTATTCATTTTTCTACTTAATTATAACGAAAATTTGCAAATAACATTTTCATTCTTTGAACAAAACGAAGAAATTCAATTTTTAGAAAATTATCAATTTTCAATCAATTACAAAAGACAACATAAAGAAAATTTCCGAATGAAAAACCATTCGTCATCAGTTCGAAATTTTCACCAAGTCAGTGTCATCCACACGCACAATATTCTCACTGTCATCCGCATATCCGTCTGTCCGTCGAGCCAACGGAAACATCTTCGCCTCGAGACTTTCGTCAAATTGATTTATTCGCGTAAAACTCCCGAGCAAATCCGCGAAATCGTACCGCGTAGAAAAGCAATCTGAATTCTGTATCCGAAGCTCGCGGTCGCCCCTGCACACATTACATACGTGCCGCGTGAAACTCGCGCTTGCGCGCGCGACGAATACCAGATCGTTACTTTGACTTTTCTCTCTTCGCGTCGGGGAGAAAGAGAAAGAAAAAAGGAAGAGACCGAGCGCGAGTGGTAAATGCGCGCGTATACACATATATGCGCGCGGTACACACCGCTTTGCAGGGAGACGCGCTCTCGAAAGTTTAAACGCGCCTCGCGCCGACAATTTTGCGCAAATATATTTTCTCCGCGAGCCACTCGGGATATATCCTCTATTGTCGCGATGGAAATTAGTCCTTTCGAACGCGAGCCGTAAAATTAAAACGGGCTGGAATTTGCGTAAAAATGAGACTGCAACAAAACGCGAACGCGCACGGTGAAATTTTTTTAGGACCTTTCAGGAGTATTTGCCCGCGGAGTATAATATGTCTTTTAAGAGATGCAGCGCACCGTTTTATTTTGCGCGCAGAAACTCAGTTGAATTTTTATCTTTGTCCGAATGCAAGAAATAGTTTTTCTGCTTTAGCTTAACTTTTAATATTTTTTTATATCCATGCTTTTACACATCCATTACCCTAACTTTGATCCTATACATCTGTTGAAACCGTACAATCAATTTTTATCAATAATTATCATTTAACAGAAATCATTAAACAAACTGTATTTTTACCATTTCCATACAGAATACGAATCATTTTTTAATATTTTCTTGCAAAAAATAAATCAATTTCCAATTACACATTCCCTAAATATCATTTTCGTCCACTTAAACATGAAAACCACAGATCCCCTAATCAAGCTAACCAATCCCCTATCCATCCACACGTCCTCCACTCAATCGGCCAGCAAAGCCGCAGGAAGCCTAGAAACCGTGGACGGTTCGCGCATACAAAAGCCATCGGAGACTTAAAAATTCGCGCTGAATTTCGGAGTCCGGAATACGAAATCCGGCAGAAAGCGAGCTGCTCTCGCCTAGAAAGTCGCCGCCACGAGCGCGCGCCGCGGTGATATTGCGAATTTTGCGTTCGCGCGAGCGAGGATTTCCAATAAGATCCGTTTTTATAACGCCCCGTTGCGCAGCTGCTGTGCCGCGTACGACGCGGAGTCCGCGGCGATTTTCTCCTCGGCTCCGAGTATAAGGCGAAGACACTCTGTGTGTAAAGCGTTTATTAGGGACGCGCGCCATAAATTGCAGGACGAAGCGAGGTTTAATGCGAGGATTAATGATTCGGCCGCGTTCCGAGAAACTGTTCGGGGCGACTGCCGATGATGGCTTTCGATTTTGTTTTGAGCACGAGAAGTCTTGGAGGCCGTTTTGAAATGCTGACAATTATTAAAAAAAGGAGAACTTTATCTTCGAGTTGAGTTTTCAGTGAAGAAGCTATGTGGGGATAATGATTGTATTTCACCTGGGATAATATAAAGAAATTTTCTAGAAAATTCTATACTTATTGTTTGAAGGAAAAGATCTTTCTAAGAAGCGCTTGTTTTTAAATATAGAAAAAAAAACTAAAAATTTCTTTATTTTACTTTAATTTATCGCGGGAATTTTGGATTAAAGTATTTAACGGAAGTATGTTGCAAAATCTTGCGCATTAAAAAAAAAAAATCAAATGTGGGATAAGCACTGTGATTACACTATTTCTTGATCAAATTCCTGGTCAGATTCCTTTACACTTACGGAAAACTTCAATGTTTTCGCAAGAATCAACTATTAAGGATTTTTACTTGCTCAGTAAATATTTTTGCTTCTAAAATCTTTGCAAAAAGAATAAATTCACTTTCCTAATTGTTTAAGACGTATAAAAATTTTAAAATATGATTTATTAGGGTAACTATTTTTATAGTAATTAAAAATTTCAGATCAATTTGGAAAAAAATTTTTTGTTTTATTTAACAGTTTTAAATAAAAAACTTACTAAAGGAGAATAGAAAAAAACTACATGACAAAATAGATTTTTGCAAAATCCATTTCTTACAGTTGAGTAACGACAAAGATATACTGTTTTTAACAAAATTCATTTTTTGGATAATTAACACTTAAATAATATGTCCATGTTATTGAATAACGAAACTGGATTGAAATCCGTACATATAAAAACTTTTACGTAATTACTTGGAAAGCAATACGTATAGTAATTGCGTAGTGTATTATAATCTAGGTCAATACTTAATTTGAACCACAGCTTTTTACGGATGAGAACTATATTAACATTTAGTGGTAAAATTATAAATGTAAATAAAAAAATAACTGGTAAACGGAAGTCTAATTTTGTTACCATAGTAATAATGATTTAAAAAATTTTACAGAAAATAATTTTTTAAATTGTTTATAATTTTTATAAGCAGATCTTTAATAAGAACATATCATTTGCTCCATCACTTACATTTGCAATAAATAATCGAAATGTACATTGGAATTGCACCGTAATACAAGGAAGTGGAAACTTATGAGTCATTATTTTATGAGAGCAAATGTAAGTATTGGCAATTTATAAGATAAGTGCAATTTTCATTAGTATAAATACTACTAAATAGTTATATTATACTATTAGTATAATAACTACGCTTATGTAAAAAGTGAACGAAAGATTACTAAATAATAATTTAAATAATTTATACGACAAGACAATTTATTATCGAACCTATAATTCAGCAATGCACTTTCACTAATAGAAACGTCTCTTTAAATATTAGAAACTCTTTTGATTACTCAAGTCAACCTGTTATTGTTTTCTTAACAAAAGACTGAGCGTATTTATCACAGCTGCTATACTTAAAGGCTCTTTTTAATAAACTTTAAAAATATAACCTGTTTCGCAGATAAGCAGTTACCAATTTACAAAATAATATCCTTTTTTTTAAACCAATGACTATGTCTGTTTTAAGCGTAACAATCACTTTTATCCCAACTCCTATTAAGTACCTAAACAAAAATATTCAACCACTCTTAAGTTCCCTACCTACCCCCAACCTTGACCGTTTGCATAATCCAAATAGTAATAAGTTTTCCTCGCGGCAACGATCAACCGCAAGGAAGCAGTCAGTCCAGCAGCATCAAACGGCCACATACACGCATCGGCACTTGTTCTCTTCTCGCTGAACGGCGCTCGTCGCCGAGACATATCCTCGTAAATCGGCAGCTCCCGCGAAAAGTGAAGGTAGCCGCGTGCGGCGAGGAACCGGTGCGCGCGCACGATCGTATTATTTCCAGTGCAGTCAGGGTCCGCTAAAACTACCGCAATGACCTTCGGCGTCTTGGCCAATGTTTAGAGTGAAAGTGGACAGGGGGGGCTGCCCCCCCGATGCACTTGCCACTCGCGCCCCGACTTTTAATTCTCTCTCCTCCGTGCTTGAGCTGCCTGGCATCCGGCGCGTCTCGGTCGCACGCTTTTCGGACTGTCTCGCGTCTCGCGCCATCCGAAAAACGTCCGCGGCTTCCGCGTGATTTATATACATATACATCGAGAGCGCGAGTCGAGAAAGTCGCCGCGCCACGGATTTGTGTATGCCTCTCGCGTTCGGAGGAAGCTCCTTCGACTTATTGTGGCGCGCGACTGTCCGCGCGGCTTTTGCGATATTGCACAATGTGGTTTCTGCTGCTGTGTCTGGCGTTTCTTTTTCTCGTGAAGAAGATTTGTGATTGGAGAAGGGATCGCTGCAAGAATTATCCACCCGGTAAGTTCAACCAATATTATGTTGTCGCGTTTAAAAGGACTAAGGCAACGAGAGTCGCTTTTATTGCTTTGATCTCATTACTTGTTTATAAGATGAAAAAGTTATTCATTCGTATGAGGATTTTGCTACTCAATAATCACTGCATAGTAATTTTGATTTAACTTTTAAAGTATTGACTACGGTAAACATTTCTGGCCAGTTCAATAGAATGTCGTATAAAATTCGTTGAAAAATTGTGAACGTTTCTTATACCCGGAAAGCGATTATTTTATTTCATGGTTCATCTTGATGAAAGATATCATGCAAGGTTAATCCTTTAATCAATAATATAGAACTATCTGTAATTGGGCATAGAAATGAGAATTACTTTTATAATTTTAAACGTAGTAACTGATTATTATTAATGGTGTCCGGTAAAAGAAAAAAATTTCAATGTTCATTTAACTTTTATGGCTTATGGGAAAGTTTTTCACGACTTCTTCAAAATTGGCGATGTTGTATAATGTTAGTTTGTCATTCGTTAAATCGCATATCTGTCTGTATGCGCAAATTAGAGAAGAAACTTTCCAAACTTTCTTTATATCGGATAAACAAATTGACCGACTTTGTTAATTATCTAGTAAAATCGACAAAAATTTTTAATTAATATCGTCTTTGATGAAGCTAATCATCAGTTTTGCAGTTACAGATTAATTGACTGAATTCCAAAAGATTGAATAAACGTATTATTAAATTTCTTATAACTTTAACTGCAGGAAATGCTTTATGCAATTTAATTGCAGTAAATTTATTTTTTATTTTTAAATTTTCATGTTCATTTTTACTATAGAAATTTAAAAAATTTTTAATCATTTTGAACTTCTAATTCATAAACAAATGAGACGCGTAATTTTCTAAAGATTATCTATTACGAGATATGACTTTACAAAATTTGGCGGAAATACTAATCCACATATTACAATGTATGTGATTCAATGCGTAAAACCTTGATGTAGATATGGAATATAAAGCATAAGAACTTTCGATAATATTTGATAACATCTATTGTCTGCGGTAATGCATTTACAAACTATTAACAAAAATTGCTCTTATCCTTTTATTAAAGCCTATAATTTACAGCGCTTTCTACAACACCTGCAGTTTACTACTCCCGGCACTCTTAGTGTTTTATACTTTCTTCAAAGTGGTTTTTGTGAAACTTAAACAGAACTATCAAAAGAAATTCACTTTCAGTTGTAGAATGTCAAGAAAATTGTAGTATTAAAAAAGAGCTTATTTTGAATTGGTAATATTACTATAGCAATAAAAAAACCGCTGCCAAGTCATTGGCAGTTAGCTTCCTCCTAACTAATTTATTATTCCATTATTATCTCGTTTTTATTATTATTTTATTTTTATATGCTCATTTTAGAATTTAATGAAAAGCTAACAAAATTTAAATATAAATTTTGTTATTGGAATATTTAAAGTCCTAAAAA